>JASVER010000039.1:8457392-8585940 GCA_030449065.1 Oceanodroma leucorhoa | reverse complement strand
AAGATGAACCGCTCCATGATCTTCCCCGGCACCGAGGTCAGGCTGACAGGCCTGTAGTTCCCCGGATGCCTCAAGGCCACCTACGGTCACTAGAGCCTCCACAAGGTGATTCAAAGCTCTGAACTTAGAGCCTGATTCTCTTCTCTTGAGTATTTGAGGAATTGAGGTTCCTGACTTAAATGTTTAAATTAGCTGCCTAGATTGAATTGATTCTTCACCTCTTCTCTCTGCTTGCCTTTTGTGTCTTTGAAAACACTGTTTTCCTCTTTCTTCCTCTCTTTTTTTATTTTTTCTTTTTGAAAATTCTCCAGGATTAGTTAGTTACAATGGATATGGATAATGGATTCAAGTGATGGAAGATCTACCTAAGGAAACTGAAGATAGAAGCACTTTCCTCTTGAAAAATTGCATTTTGTTTCTGTTTTGAGCCTTGGTGGTTCTGGCTTTGATTTCCAGACACTGGAACTCTGCTAGTTGAGGGAGCCCCATAGCAGGAGATGTACTTTCCATGTGCAGGAATTAATTAACTGCAATTAGGCTCCTTCTTCACCTTTTCATTCATAAATTAAATATCCTTAATTCCTTTACTTTTTAATGCATTTTATTCAGATTCTGATTAATAACTGAGTATGGTAATACTATGAAGCTGTTCCAGCTTCAGAGTATTTTATAAGTACTGTACCAGTGTTGTGCACTAGTGGTGTACCTAGAAAATGTGAGAGAGGGGTGGGGGAAGCTTTCAGCATGGGGTCTGGCCCTCCACACTCCCTACAGCCGTTGTGAGAGGGCTTGGGGGTCGATGGCCATTCCGTATTGATTGTGCATTGGCGTGTCTCTTCCCAAAGAACCCCCCCAGTGCTGTGGGGTCAGAGATTGCGAGCAGCCTCCAAAGGGGAAAATGGAGCACTTGTCCCAGGGTAAGCAAGTAGAGGGAGGGTATCGTAGTAGTTTCCTTTTATTTTCTGTCTTTTTTTTTTTTGTCCTGACAGTGGCATTGAGGCACTTCCCAGAGAGAAGAAATGGAGAAAGATAAGGAAAGATAAGAGTTGGTTTCTTTTTTCTTTTTTTTTTTTTTTTTTTTTTTTTTTTTTTTTTTTTTTTTAAATAAGGGCTTTTTGTTCTTAAGGTTTATGGTTGGTTGGTGTGTGGGTGGTTTTGGGTTTTTTTTGATCTGTAATGATAGCAGGTTATGCAGTTGCTTGTGCTTTGAAAAAGTGACCTCTCATTGGTAATACACGACAGAGTGTAAGGTCGTGCACTGAAGGACTCGTAAGGATTTGTCCTGTAAGCTGGGAGCTCTGCAGTTAAAAGCAACAGAGGAGTAAGACATGTATCGGCTGGTCCGTGAGAGCTGTCTAAATGAAACTGTGGAAGGTCAGAGGTAGATAACAGATCAGGTGAGGCTTTTCTGGTGATGATAGTGGAAATATCACTGGTGATGTCTCCACTGAACAGTGCTGGTATTCGTAGTGACTGTTTCTTGAGAAAGATGAGCCTGAACTGGGCCAGGACCACAGAAAAGTTGGTGGCATGATGAAAGGTCCTGGAAAGGAGCCCTGACAGGAGCGAGTAAAGGAAAATGAAAGCTGAAAAGAATCCTGGTCGCTAATTAAAAACATACTGGAGGGGAGTACAAATGAGGGGGAAAAAAAAGTAAGTTAAAGCAAAGTATTGGAGCAAGAATAAAAGATATACTTTGGCTATGAATCAGTTTGGACTAGAAATGAGAAGGAGGACTATAATTAGTAGAGCAACATGCTTCGAAGAGTGTGTAATGGGGTGTAGTTCATGGGAGGGTTAAGGGAGACAATGGCCCTTAGGAGGGCCACGCCCCTGGAAGGCTTTGCCAGTTCTAAATAACATGTTTGTTGGTGTATCTTCCAACCAGCAAGTTGGTGGCTTTTCCACTTTCCAATCTCAAATTGCTTATTTTTTCTTCTAAAAAAACAGTTCACGGCCCACAGTGTTTTGAGAATATGTGGTTCACCTTTACAGGCTTTTTTTGTCTAGTCACAAAGGCCAGAATTGTTTTTGCTGTGTATAACTGTGAGATTTAGTAATGATGCTGGTTTTGACTTGCCAGCTGGAGAGAACCAACGGGAGTAGCTGCTCTGCCCCAGCTTACCTCTGCAGCCTGGGCTCTCATCCCAAGGAATACATTTCTGGCTATCCCATTCCCGATAAGAACTGAGCTGCTCTTCTGTTTGCAAAGACAAGGGGTCCTTTTCTGTTGTGTTCATTTATTTTGAGTGAAATCCCAATCTGCTTTTGTGTTTCRATAGGACTGGATGACAGAGCTGTCGTGTTCAGGTGAAGAAGGCTTAGATAAAGCAGCTGCTTCTACCTCTGGGTTCCCATGCCTGGATTCTCCCCTGCACAGTGCTCTGTCCTCTGGGGTCGAGACATAGTGTATAAGGAGGCAAAAATCAAGAKTCCTGAGCAGGCTGCAAATCAAACAAACCATTCCTCAGTTTCCTGCCTTTTTTTTTTTTCCTCCCCAAAGGATACAAAGGCATGGAACAAGCCATGCAAACACTGTTTTGCATTTCCATTAAAACCAGATAAAAACAGAAGTGAAGGTTAATATGCAGCTCTTAAATGAAGCTAAGAGAATGACAGCATCACCATTAGGATCACAGAAAATAAAGGTCAACACACAGAAAATATTTGGATGTCAAATCCATGGAAGACTGATTGCAGAAGATGACCAGTCATCCTCAGGTTTGCTTTCTGAGTGCATCCCGATTCATGCAATTTCCCAGCATTTATTTTAGCTATGCACATGGTTTTTAACCTTTTTTTTTTTTTTTAACTGAGTTAGGCCACAAATACTGTGTGTTCCTTTCAAGAAGTTTTTGCTAAGAATGCCTGGTGTTCAGTGAATAATRATGATCAATAATGGGAAATGAAATCCAAGAGTTCTCTGGGTTTTTTTGTCTGATTAACCTAGAGAATTAGCTCTCTGTGTTACAGCTTTCTCAACAGGATGAGTGAGGAGCACAGGTAGCATTAGTACTAACATAGTTCAAGCAGCTTAGAACATGTTTTGATGGCTCTTTAGTATTTTGGATCAGTAATACTTTTTTGGCAGTGTCAGATGTAGGGAATGSATAATCTTTCTCAGCAGCCAATTAAAGTAATGACTTGGATGGCAAGTTCCTCTGCTTTTTCCTCCTGTGTATGGCTGTACCCTTCCTGTCAAAGAAGTTGTATCTTAACTGGCAATCCCCCCTGCATCTGCTCACTCCCTCACCCCCTGCAGAGAGGCACAGTGCTTAATTAAAAGGGAGTTTGTGTTTGTTTATCTCTGGAATTTCACTTATGCTTTTGTAGATGTTTCAAAGGCAGATGAGTTTATAGAGACCTTGCTAGGTAATTAATGATGTAATATTATTACTTTAGAAAAAGAAAAAAAAGCTGAATTCATTGGAGGTGAGAAGAAGCCCCAAAGTTGTCAAACTTGATATGTGCATTGGAAAGAGGAGTGCGGTGAGACCCATCAGAGGAGCCAGTCTTCCTAGGAGGGTGGAATGACCACTGTGAAAGGGGAGGTTTTGCTACGCCATTCCTCTAACGTGCTTCTCCCTCTGAGGAGACAGCTCCTGGGAGTGGCAAGGTTGGTCTGCCTCCAGAGAAATTTTAGTCTGTGGCCACAGCAATGAGCCTTTTCGTGGGGGAGTGTTTTATAGTCGTGAACCAAGCTGGCAACTAATTACTTCTAAGTCTATAGTTTTATAACTCAGTGGGTCTCAGGCACTTTGGAGTTATGCGTCATCTTTAACTCTCTAAATTACTTGCAGAGGGCTACGTGCTTTTGTCATCAAAATTTTAATTAAAATCACTGCAGAGGTGTGGTGTGATCCCCTGAGACAGATGTGATCTTCTTCACATGGCTTCAGAGACCAGCGGTCTGGAAAATATTGCTCTTCATTTTAAGAGAAAAGGAGTGAATGAGGTTCTTGGGAGCAGCATTTTCCCAATACCGTAGCTTTTTTGCCACCTCATATCCTTCCTCTTGTTCTGCCCGAGGGAAGGCACATTGCCAGGGATCCACCGGCTGGACTTGGGCAACTGCTTACAGCATAGTCATCCTACCAGGATCTTGCTAGGATTACACTGACCTTGAGCTGGAAAAACTGCTGCTGTACCCGCCTCTTCTCAGGCCAGGTTCTTCTGAGGGGTTCGGCTTCTGCCAGACGTCTGCAAGACGTTATATTGCTTCAGCGCTCTGTGAAGCTGAGGGGTGGTTAGTATTTCACACAACTGGGCTTTAGAAAACGCTTAAAGTCAGATGATAAAATGTCTCATCATTCCGAGTTGGGTTTTTTCCCTCCCTTTTTATTCCACCCACTGCGCCAGGCTCTAGCCAGAAGGCTTCTTAAAACAGTTGCTTATTTGCAAAGGCTGAAATAAGGGTAGTGTAAGCACAGTTGTGACTAGTAACAGTAGCACGTAGGTATTTCATATACCCATAAGGGACAATGTTGTAGTTTATCTTGCATGCAACAATGCTAATGTCTCATGATCAGACCATGCTACGTAAATGGGTAAGGAGTAGTAGTGCAGAACTGTGACTGCTCTGATGTTCTTTGAACTGTATACAAAGCTAGAAATTTCATGTGAATAGAAAGCTGCTGAGTATCTGGGATTGGCTCAGTGATGTTCTTTCACATTTACTTGCCAGGTGCTTGGCACAAAATAGTGTGTTCTAGTCCCTTCTAGACTTTGGCAGTGCTGAACTATGAGCACAGCACACTCAAGGGAACAACAAAAAAAAAAAAACAAAACTGAATTGAATTTATGCTGGTGGTATGGACCAGAAATAAAGCTGCTGGATAGATTACTGAGAGTTGTAGTACTTATCCTACCTGCACTGGCTCATTAAATATGATGAACCTAAGCAAAGAAGGTTGCTCTGTTGCTTTCCCTCAAGTTCAGAGTGATCTGGCTAAAGTGGTCCTGTGACGGTCTGTGTTAATGTGTGGTTGGAGCAGGGATTGGAACATGAAGTAGAAAGTCTTTGGATATGTTGTACTGTAAGCTGCGTTTCTGCTCCCCTGAGCCAGGGGCTTTACCTGCATGTCTAGTGTAGTTAGTGAAGAGGCAAATCAGTCCTTCCACGTGCTTGCTTGGGTGGGGGAGGAGGAATTCAGAAACCAAAAGGTTAATTGCTTGAAATTTTGGTAGTATTTTTAATTTGKTTTTTTTGTTTGTTTGATTTTTGGGTTTGGGAGGTGAAGGGTGTAAAGAGAAGCTCTTCTGGAGTGGCAGTACTACAAAAGGAATGAGAAACCATCGAACAAATGGATTTTCTGTTTGCTCTGTGCACTCTGCTTTTCAGTTTCATTAGGACACATTAGACTCATGAAGATGACCAGTGAAATTGTCTCGACAAAGATTTCTGCAAGGAGACCAAAATAAATAAGTAGGGAAGAGTGACTGGAAAGACCCTACCAATTACCAACTTCCCCAACCTCCTTTCTTAATTTTCTCACAAGCTAATGGGGGGGGGAGGAGGAGGAGGAATGCACCTTCATCAGAATGCTGCACCGAAGAACAGGGTTGCTATTAAAAGCCCAGTAATGAGTTGTATCAGTTTATGCAGATTTGCACTGATGGGTTACTCTGTGCCTGGCACTTGGCAAAGCACAGGTAACATTTAAATCAGGCAGTAAGTGTAATTAAGTACTACCCTTCAGTGCATCTCTCCTTTTAAGACATTTTTATATACCGTGATTTAGAACATGACAATTGGGTGAGATTAAAGCAGCAAATTGTGCCTATAAAATAAGCCCTGAGAATAGCAAGGGACTGTAAAATTTTATAAAGGGGAATACAGCACATGCCTCCAATCCGATAAAACTTTTGTGAGCTGGGAGATTAACTGTGAAATACAAATAAGATGATAYAGTATGCGTAGCATTCAGATAGTAAATTGCTTGTTATTGTAACAACTTATTTCCTCTACCCAGAAGATTTCTTAGCTTTTCCAGAAAATCTCACCATGTGAATGATTCATTAACCACTGGAGGAGTGCAGAGAAGGTAGGAAGTCAGGCAGCAGTGACATCCCTCTAAAGAAAGCAATAGTGTAAATGTAGTGCAAAAGATCATCTGTGCTGAAACACAGGCAGTCAAGCTTGTGATTGCTTTCTTCCCCAGCTTCAGGTGAGTTGTATTTGCAAAGGGAAAAAAATTCCTTACCTTATTTCAAATCCTTAATAAGACCCATTGGAAGGTTTTCTAGGGAAACAAAAATACTGCTTTACGTGAAAAGTCTAAAATGTGTCTTCTGTGGTACTTGGCAGAGTTTGGCTGTTTGGTTTCTGCTGCACTTTGAATGCATCTGAGCATCTTCATCAGCTGCACTTGGCACATCTTAAAGAAAAGGCTCTGAGCCTTTTAGAAACTTCTTACTTTGTTTGCATTTCTCAGASCTGGTGGGCCACAAGTCACCTCGACAAATCACGCTGGAGTTGTTGTCATTGATAGTAGCTGAAAGGCAGAAACTCCCTTGGTATCRCTGGTCTCAGTGGCTTCTGCTGCTCATGAGCTGTTGCCTGTGTGTTACGGCATTGYCTTTCACAGTCTTGATGAGCTCGTGTATCCTCCCTTCCTTTCATTCACACTAATCCTACCCCATCCAGTCTTGCACTGCTTTTTTATTGATTAACATAATTGCCCGTTATTAAGAGCTATTGAGTCTAAATGTATTCAACTTAAATGTCTGGTCAAGGGATGCAGAACCCAAAAGCCTGCTCGCTTCTTCCCAGCTGCATTAGCTGTAGAGAGGAATTGTGTTACTTGTTAGACTTGTACGTCAGTCACATTAGAAGGAAGATCGTGTGTGGTGTGGGGAGGAGGATGATGGCTGGCTTCCTTACTGTCTGATATTCYCTGACCACCTTTGGTCTGATTAAAAAAAACCCAAACAACTTTATAACACCTCATTTTAATGATGTATTGTATAAGGAAATAGCAAAACTGGAAGAAGAGGTTTAAATTATTCTGGAGATGTAATAGACAGTTGGGTTTTAAACGCTGAGCAGGCACTGCATTACGAACAAATCTGATRCCAAGCCATGGGCAAATAGCAGAGTGAGGAAGGAAATGGAGAAGAAACAAGTGGGAGCCTCTGATGAAAATGCAGCTGCATTGACAGCTAACCATTTTGTGGGCACGTGTCATGCTCAGCCCTTGTTTTGATAGGGGGATGTTTACACATTGTGGGTTGCTTTTATGCTTGACTTCCTTTTGACTTTTGGATTTATTATTCCATGCCATATTTATGTTTGAGATTATTTTGATATTGTTAGGGAGATGTCAATACTTCTGAATCAACATTAAAAAAGTTCTGGTATATAGAAATGTTGACCTTTTCTTCTTGCTTGGTTTGAAAAGTCAGTTCGAAATGGCAAGGTTTTATACAGAATGGAAATTCCCTTTTCTGTGAGATGCAGGTACTGGCAGCCAAAACAGGCACTCGTGTCCCACGAGTACACTGTTCCCACCTTGCATCTCACCCCGCTCTCCCAGGGAGGATAGGAATTTGCTTCTCCACYTCCTGTCGCTACTGGATGTCCAGGAAGGTCCTGGATGGGTTCATTGCTGCAGGTCTTGCTGCGTTCACCTCAAATCAAAGTATCATTTGTTCACTGAATCAAACCAGAACAGTKAACACATTTAAAAAAATCTGTAGGAAGTCATTAGCATAGAAGAGATTTTTGAAAATGTAAGTCCCAAATATTTGAGACAGTGTTATGACAAGCTGTCAGTGAACAGCATGTCGCTCCTGGTCTCGGTTGGGAAGGCAGCTGCCTCGCACCGCATTGCACTGCGTCTGCTGGAGGCAGAGCCCTGGTGAACTTCAAACTTGGTCTCAATGCACGCTGTATCTGATCCATCTTGGACTCTTAATTTTCCCAGTTACTGAGTTTACAGCTCATTGTGTTAGTGCTCAGGGGAAGTTTTTCCCCATGCAATGACACTGGTACCAGTTTTTGCCCATCCTRGTGTCCACACTTTTTTGCTTTTTTTTCATTTGAGTGAAATGAGTCCTCAGCCTCTCRTTAGATATGTTCTGTCTCACTCTGTTTTTGGTGAGGATGAACYGGCTTTGGGATTTTGCCTCTACTGTTCGTATGTATGTTAGTGCTTRTAGTGTGTGCCAGAGAATTAGGCACCCAGCCCATAGTGAACTTCAGAGTGAATTGGACCATAATTGAAACTGCAGCATGAGAGCTGCATGGGCTGGACTAGGACTGGAATCCTTTAGCACTTAATTTTTTTCTCTATTTTTTTCCCAGGTTTTAGTAGTATCTCTTGTTGCATAATCTAACTTTCAGAAGCATCAGTTTAATTTTTTGCATTAGAGGTGGTAGAAAATAAGCACAGAAACCAATGGGATATTTGTTCTTTGGTTTGGAAAGGCATAATGTCAAAAATTTGACCTATAAGCTGTATGTGACTTATCTGTATACTTTGGTATTAAAATTTGTTTTCTTATTTGAATTGGTTTATAATTGGTCTATTGGGATGGCTGTGCTTGTTGATTAAAAACTGAAAAAGGCAAAACAATGTATTTCTTTCTCAAGCTAATGCTCATAATTTTTTAAGTTTACATTTAAAGCTCCTGAGAGTGAGCAAAATGGACAGAGGTTGAAAAAAGTGAAGTGCTCTGCTTTAACTTAAGCAAAAAGCGCAGCAGTARTATTCCACCTCGGGTTGGGATTTGTAAGTCCAACTCTGTTAACATTAATGGGAGTTAAGCAAGCAAATCCTCTGCCCACAGATGGGGAAAATAGACCTATTAATTGAAACTGCTGCTCAGCAATTCAAATGGTTATTTTCAGCTTTTCCTAGCAAGCATATGAGCACTTCTGTATTCATGAATGCATTTTAATACTACTGGGATATATTGGTGCTGTGACTCCTGTTTGGGCTGAAGAGCTAAATACAGTTGGGGTTGGGGTTGTCTTTGTCATCTGGGCTTTATGAGGAGGTACTGTACTGCTTATCCCATGTTGCCATGTCAAAGGAGTTTCTGACTTGTTGCGAGTGATGGACTTACTGAAATTGCACAATGCTAATATGTGGGACTTCACTCCAAATAACTCTTTTCGCTCTGCCCCGAAGCCCCCTTCAAAGTATTTCATGGCTGGTGAGGGCTTCTTGAAGCTGCTTTGTTGCTTGAGGAAAGGCTTAGAAAGTGGTGGGGAAGTTACGGTTCCCCACAATGCCAGTGCAAATTGTCTAGCACACTGGTCATTCCTTTACATATATAACAGTGATTTGTCAGGGATTATTGCTTAATTAAAGACTTAATTAACTTAGAGCAAGCATAACTGTTAAATTATTTAAAAAATTTAAGAGGATTAAGACTAAGAATACTGATGGGTCAGGTGTTCTTTGGCTGCAAAGTCCACAGCTAGTGTGATTTGTAGTTGTGAGCTGGGCATGTCTCCTACAAATAATTGTTGGTCTCTCTTTCTCTGTAATACTGTTTGGGCAGGTTTTTGTCCTTTGAGATCTTTCTSCATTAAATGATATATACCATTAAAAGTTGAATATTTGTAAAGCTTGGCTAATAGTTGATTCATGGGTTACGTAAATGTGTACAGGAAGCATATGCAAGGCATGGTATAAAGTCAGAATATGAACTTAAGAAAAAGTGTTCTTCCACTCTGAGGTCTATGTTTGAAAGTTTCTGCACTAAACCTTCCTGTCCCCACCCCTTTTGTCTTCAAACCGTACTTACTTYCTATAAAGAAGCATATTTTGTAATCTTCGGCTGAAAAATAAAGTAAAAGTTGGTTCAAACTAAATGTCTACCTATTATTATCATCATCATTATTAAACTTAGGCTGGGTGGCCAACACTTCTGGGAAGTAAAGTTTGCTTAAAAAAAAAAATAATCTCTCCTTGAATGTGTTGAAGAATAAGAATTGGGCTAGCAAAACCCTTAGTGTGTCTGTACTTAACGCCAGATCAAGTAGACCAGACGATTCCTTCTTTTCTTTATCAGTGAACTTGTATCTCCATTGCTATAAATTAAACTAGTCATTCTTGTCTTATCCTTGGTGCACACAGGGACCAGCTGTTCTTCCTCCTCATTTTAATCACTTTACATATTTGATGATGGCTCTTGCATGCTTTTCTGGTCTTCTCTTTTCTACACCGCTTGTTTGGTTATTTGTTTCATTTAACATAAATGTTTCATTTAACATGTTGGTGCATTTGGAGTGCTTTCTACTGTGCTCTCCCTCATTTGACTATATCTGTTTAATGAGCAGTATGTAACACTGAACCCTGTCTGCCACCCAAAGTTGCCTCAGTGCTTGGGAGAGGAAGATGTTTTGACATGAAACATGGCTTAGATGGCTACTATGCAGTGTTTGTGGTAATAGCACTTCAAAAATGTGATGCTAAGCACTCTTAAGAATTTGACCTGTAGTAGCCCAAAGGCACAATATTGCATACCCTCTCAGTAGGAGAGGGTATACAGAAACCTAAATATCAGGTGGGAAGCGAGTGTGTCTTTTAAATCCAAGCACCCCTGTCTTCTGCTCAATATAGACCAGGTGATTCTGCTATCAGGTTCAGAATTGCCGGTTGAGCCAGAACATGGCTTCCAAAACACATCCACTCTCTGTTTAAACCCGTGCAATGAAGAAACATCTCCAAAAAGAGCATTTAAAAAAGGGGAGGGGGAGGCACCCAAGTCGTGGCCATTATTCCGTGCCTGTCTGTATCCTTTGGGGTGTCTTAGGACAACCGGCAGTGTGTTAGCAACTAGACTGATCGTAAGCTGAAGAGAAATGGACAGTTTTGAGCCAAGTTAGCAGAACTACAAGTAAGCTTATTTTTGGAAAGATTGTAATGCCAACTGGCAGCACAAACTTGGCTAGGTTAAGGGTCTGGTGCGGCTGCAATAAAACATAAGGATACTGAATTTAGCAAAGGAGCAACAGGAATTATCATTGGTATTGTTGCCGGGGAGTGCAGATGCAGTCTGGCATTTTATCAGCATAATCTTAGTTTGAACTTCATGAATAAAATTTAATATAGGGAGCTTGGAATAGCTGGTGCTGGATTTATACCCAGAGAGCAGGTACATTTAATTTCAGTAAGTACATTGCACTCCTCCTCATCGTTTGTGTAATTTGAATGTTAACTGTTTGGTATCCATCAGTTTTTGATCTTTCATAAAATTTCTCTGCCATAAATTATATGTTATGATATTTTCTTCCTGTTTATCATTCTTCACAAAGGAAAACATGGATTAGTTTTCGAACTACTCGTTAAATGTTTCAAGTGGAAACATTCCTCATTACAATTCTTCAAATTAAAAGAAGATGCTTTTGCTGTGCCATTCCTGAGCCTAGAAAATTTTTAGCTGCAAACTGAGAGAAGAAATAACCCATGCAGTTACATTACTACATCCAAACCCAGCATGAATTGATGTGAGAAATCAAAATGGCAAAGGGAAATACGGTAGAAATAAGGGATGATGTTGAGAAGTCCAAAATGGTGGAAACCATTTGACCTAAGTTCTTGCTAGTTGTTTTGATTTTTTTTCTTTTTCTTTTTTTCTCTTAACGCTCCATTTGCATTGGTATTTTAACTCGTGTAGAAGCTGTATTTGGCAATAGAGTCCTCAGTGACTAAAGCAACTCCCTTTCCAACCTTGTTTCCTTCATTCTATCATTTCCTTTTATTTTCTTTAATGTCTTACTGCTTCTAAGTGCCTACTCATCTGGATTGATAGAATCTGAATCATAAAAAGTTTTTCCTTAATATATAAAAATTTTTCCTTAATATATAATGCAATTTTTGGGACTTGGTGCTGATCTAAATCCTCCCCAGCTGAGAAAATTTGCCATTTATTTTGGAGAGGTTTCTTCAATCTGTTAAACTGCAGCACAAATTCGGATGTGTTCGAGTGTGTTCCTTTTTGTTCATTTTTTTGCAGGATTAGTATTTTTCAGTAATGATCCTATTTTTGTTGTTGGATGAACTGAGGAAGCTCAGACAATGGGGAGCAGGACTGAGGTGTGGTGCCTGGAAAGCTCTTTGTGCTAAAATCTGGTGGCTATAGATGTGCTTGCTCTGGCGTTGGCTCAGTGGGAAAGCCTCTGAGGTTGGACTAGTGACTTCAGATTTCAGTGCTGCTTACCAGGTCCTATTTCCTCTAACTTTGCAATAGGCTCCAAACAACTTGCTTTAATTAACTAGCAACTGAGTAAGAGAAAGGAATAATCCCTGTCTGATCAATCACATCCACTTCCCGGAGTAATGAAGTTAAGTAGTCTGGTGATAAAAACAGGAGACAATACAGAGGACCTGCTGTGTGGTAGGCAGCAGATAGAGCCATGGTGCTTAGCTTGGGCCTCATTCAGTGCTTCGAATTATCATTTTAATGACTAACCTCCTGCCTGAACTGAAAGTCTCTGAATTACGATGTCCGTGCTCCAAATCCTCCTGTAGCTTGCTGGTCTGGTTTCTGATGAAAGTAGCAGAAAGCTGTGATTTTTTTTTTTTTTTTTTTCATTTTTGTTAAAAGAAAAATGTCTGGGCATGTCAGATTGACTGGCAGCATATGTGCATTAGTTCGTTTATCAAAGAATGGAGTCATATTGTTAGATTTTTATTCTTATGTTTTCTTAATAATTTACACTTGATTATGGTTAATATGGGTCTACACAGTGAGAAGTAAAGAGGGGATGGTGGCATGCTTTCAGTGTGCTGTGCTGTGTCATCCGGATGAGTACCCTTGGACATGCCAAGACCTGCTGCTGATGGGGAACTTGACATCTATGGTGTTAGAGGGTGTTCCTGTGCAGAGCACTCGCAGGCTGGCTGAGGGGTGCGGGCCCATGATTAACGGGAAGGCACTTCAGTCACGACGCATGTGTCACAAGCTAAAAGCTTGACTCCGAGCTGCTGCTTAAATCCATTTCCAAATTCACAATGATCCTGTGAAGCTCTAAATCCCGCCGATTTCTCTGGGTGTGGTGTTCTGCAAAATTTTGAGCGAGCTTGCTCCATGAGTCAGTGGAGCTGAGCAGATTGCATGCGGATGAGACACCTGGCTGGATCTCCTCCAGAGCAGAGAGGACTGAATCCTGGCAAAGCTTCCCTCAACTTCACTGGGAAGAGAGTTGAATGCTCAGAGAGTTTGCTGCRGTTCTGGCCCATCATTAAAAGGGACGGTCAGAAACAGGAGGAATCTGCTTGTGGACTGGAATCCCAAATAGAAGAACTGCACAGTCCTAAAGAAAGGAGAATTGCACACCCTGAAGGCAGAGCGGTAATCTTTAGGAAAGATAATCAGCTTTTGTATATTAGCCATCATTAGCCCAGAGGGGAACAATTTTTGCAGTTCGCCTCCACTTCAGCCAGTAGGTATCGATGTATGGATTTAATTGTAGTTCAGTTGATGAGAATGTTAGATAACTAAAGAGCCTGTAGGTACAGCTCACACATTTCAGGTTAAAAGAGCAGGTTTTGTAAAATCCCCACCTAGCTCTTCCTACCTGACAAGTTCTGTAAAAATATTTTTAGACTCTTAAAGGCTTCACAGTCCTCTTCATATGTGAGAAAATTTCTTTAAGCAGACCATTTTCCTAATGATGGCTACTCTCCAGCACTCTGCTTTCAGTTCCAAAATGCACAGGGCTCAAAAAAAAATGCATTTTAACTATTTTTCATATGTTTTAAATTGATTATTGGTACCTTTGAGCATTCTGGAAAAAGACTTCCTCTATAGTGCGGGATGGGGAAGAGAAGAAAAATACCTAATAATGAACCCAGAAACAGTACRTGGTGGCTTTTTTTCGACTACTTCTAACCCACATCCCTGTGCTTTTATCTTTCTTTTAGATTCCCCTCTTTTCTTCAGTAAAGCTCATCACAGGAAGAGCTTTGGAGGAGATGTCTTTTGTAATGTAGATCTTCGAGTGAGGGGCTGGGAGGGACGTGGTGTGGGGTGTGTGCCATGTTGGAGGATCAGGTCTGCTTTTATAACAAGTTTGCAGTCCTTTTTAACCCTGTGAGTTACTGGGTTTTGGAAGTCAGTGCATGTGGACTTCATCCTTGTGTTTAATGGCTCAGCCTACAAGAGGTTAGAAATTTTGCACTGGAAGACCATTGCTGGTTCTACTTACCTACGGTCCATGGTGGAACCTTTTTTTCCAGTGCAGTTACTGGTCTTTCTGTTACGCTGGCATCCACGACTAAGATTTTTGTTCCCTTGTGCTAAATCTTGTCCTGGTGCACATTGAGAGATGCGTGTACTTTATAAAGTATGTGGGAGGAGTTGCAGAGAAGAGTTCTTGCCCAAAGCTGGTTGTTGACAAGCCAAACTCACTTCAGTTAGAGAATTCACTCATGCTGGTGACTGCGGGAACACACTGAAAAATATCATGGCCAAATAGCAAGTGCCTTTAATAGTGAGGTAACTTATTTCCCGTGAGATGTGTTATACGCACAGCTGTCTTTCAGCTAGACAGCTCCACTGGCAATATATTGTGTTTTCTGCTTGGAGTGAGTGCAACTGCTGCGTCTGCTGGTGTGCCAGCCACTGGTCAGGGAGGACTATGTGCACTGGTCAGGGAGGACTATGTGCAGCCGCCCTCTGCGGGGGTCGGTCCCGGAGAGGGAGGCAGGTCTGGTGCAGACGGAGGTTCCCATGTAGGTCCCAGCCCGAGGGAATCCCTCCCGTTCCACTGAGGTCTTTTTGTTATTGCGGCACTTTCATTCCCTGCCTTTTGGCATGCTTAAATCAAATTAAAGGTAAGAGCAGAGTTCCAGCGGACTTCTGGTTTAGGTCTGGTCCTTCATCATTTAAAGTCTAAGATGCCCTGTAGGAGACTAATGCTTTATGTAGACCGACTGCAGTCCCATTTGCTACACAGATAATAATAAACCCTTCCTGAGATTAGTGAAGGTTCCTTTCTGAATTAAAATATCACTTCGGGGAAAAGCTGTCTGTCTTCACTTGCCGTTGTGCATAGTCAGTGTCTCTTCCAGCTTGGATTTCTGCCGGAGCTCTGGCTCAGGGCTTTCTCCCGATCCTTACAGGTTCTTATTAACGTTGCTTGGGTTGTGCATGGAGAAACTGTCGAGCACCCTTTGGGGGGGGCAGGTGGGGATTAATAAGCTGTAGTAAGAGAGAGTCCTGCAAAGGTTCAGTTTATCAGGACAGTATTGAGAAATGGGATAATGCTGCATCTGCCTGAACTGTGGATGTGCTTTCTTTTAAATGTGGCTGTGGTAACTGTGCTACGAATTGCTCTTCCCNCCCCCCCCCCCATCTCTTCTCTGCTTATTATAGATATTGAGCACAATTTTCAGAGTTGAACCAGTTCA
The DNA here is from genome assembly GCA_030449065.1 of Oceanodroma leucorhoa. Classification (NCBI taxonomy): domain Eukaryota; kingdom Metazoa; phylum Chordata; class Aves; order Procellariiformes; genus Oceanodroma; species Oceanodroma leucorhoa. The sequence goes on along the minus strand of JASVER010000039.1, from coordinate 8,570,572 downwards.
CTCTAGCATCTTCTTGGATAAGTATCCGGCCTCTAAAATGAAAAAAAAACCAAACCCTCTTGCACTGTTTGACTTGTAAACTTGCCTCACACCTCAGCCTCTTCCCTGAATCTTTTCCCTAGGGTGATTCTGCAGTTTTGAAGCTATGAGGATGTTGAATGGTTTTTTCCTTTCTAGAAGAGGTGTACCAGTCCCCAGCTGCACAGCCCGTGAATAATGCATGAGGAGTTTATTTGCTTGTGCGTGGGAGAAATCTTTGCTTCCCGTTCAACATCGGTCTTGTCCTTTCTCTTGCATGCAAACTTTTTTCCTCTCCTCTGTCTTTTTTTGAGCATCGGAGCAGGACGCGACTTCACTTTGCCTTTGCCAGCTAGGGGGATTTCTCAAGCTCGGTGTTTCACTCACTCCTGAGTTTGGCTTGATRCCCAATTTCTCATCTTAAACTGTTGTTGAGAGCGTTGAAACACTGTGGTGGTGTTGAGCAGCACACAGGGAGCAGATGTCCCCCGGTGGCAGGCCCCACTGGGGAACGGGGGTGGTTGAATATCATCTAACCACGAAAGCAGATCAGAGGGCCAAGGGAGAGGGCTGGGGCTACAGGCACAGCTACCACAAGGATCATAGATCTGTTACCAGTTTCTTTGTGCCCTCATGACCACTGCATGTTGCAGACGCTGGTATGCATCTGAAAATCAGGTTGGTTGACTTGCTGGGAGATCCACCTACGTTCCAGCACGTGGAACCAACCCCTTTTCATTTAGGTCGTAGTCGAACTTCGGTGCGAATGAAGAGAGACTGTGACTGTAGAGCTGAATGAGTTGGAGAAGCTCATTTTTAGTATGTGCAGAATTAATTTTATTGGTCATATTTGACACCAGTCAGGGAGAGGGAGGTATTCAGGCTGAGAGAGCAAGAACACATTCCAAGCTTTTTTCTCTTCTATATCCTATGAATATGATGAACATTTTTTCCCTCAGCTGTCATAGTCCTCTAATGAGTGCTTCTCCTCCATTACATTTTTAAAAATGCGATTCTCTCTGTAACACAGTCCACAGTTTAAAAATAACTTTGTGACGTACTTTAATGGTGGCAATTTCAGAGCCTATGGAGATGGTGCTAATGGTGGCAATTTCAAAGCCTATGGAGATGGTGCTGGAAGAAGCTTCTACTCTAATAATGAAATGTGTATGGCACACACGGAAAAGAGGACTAGCTGGAATCAGCTTATTTTTCCTTTCTTGCTTCTTCAGCTATTTCTGGTATCTTCCCCTTTTAATTGCAGGGCAGAGCTGAGAAATGTAGAATTGTAGTTGTCATAAAAACTAGAAGAAAAGGTCTGTTTCCATAATCTTGTAGCTGCTTCTGCTGCAGAAGCCTGCTGAAATCACTGCATCCTCATTTCAGAAATGAAAAGTATAGTCTACTTCATCTCTAACTGCTGTCAAATGTTTAAGCTTTCCTTTTCCCAGCACTTACTCAGAACACATTTTTAGTTCAGCTAGGAATGTTATTACTAACTGATGAACAAGCCTGAATACTGAACGTGGTGAACGATTGACATTTTTAAAGTTAATCATAGAAACTTTTCATCCAGAAGAMGCTGAGGCTGCTCTGGATGCTGATATACCATCTGACGCCAGCAGTGAAGAGCGCTGTACAATGTCAGTTCGAGATGAGTGGCTATAAAACAGCAAAAAAGAAATATGATTCCCATGACACTAAGTCATCATTGGAGTCWGGCAGACTTTCCTGACTGGGATACTACTAATGAAAGACACATTCGTGCTAATACCTACACGCTCAAAGTGCTGTAGTTTTAAGAACTCCTCTTGTACAGAGTTTAAAAGACCACATCAGTAAGAAACTGTCCAACTAATTAAACAAATTGCATCAACTATGGGTTTTTTTCTTATTGTGATAGTATATTTCTGGAGAAAGAAATAGATTGTTAACAGCTTTAGCAAAGAGGGTGGGGACTTGGGTACAATTTATAATATTGGGGATGGAGATGAAAGATTTGCAAAAAAAGCCATTGCTGGGTTTAGAAATGCAATTCATTCAAGGGGAATTGGGATCCTAAATCCATTTTTTTCTCTTGAAACGCTATGCTTTGATTTCTGAAGCCTTGCTCARTGCCTACACTGCAGGCACTGCTGTGGTTATAGCCATTCTGTGCTCTGCTAACCACGGCACTGAGACACCTGGCTCTTGATCCTGTTTTCTTGACTCCAATCTAGCACTTTTCTCTCTGAATAATTTAAGTTTTCAATGTGTCTACTAGAGATGTTGAATTTTCCCAAGCCCCCATCGGCAGAAATGGCAGAAGTCAAGTGGAGGACTCCAGASTGCTTTCGCCCATCCTCACCGTTTGCGGTGGGACAGCCCAGTCCTAGGAAGTAGCAAGCAAGATTTTTCTTCCTGAAARCAGAATTTTCGTTGGCTTTCTAGCTGTGACTTGGTATGATTTCCTTTARCTGGGTTACTGTTACTTCGCAGGCTACCCCAATTCTCCTTATCTTTTGTTCCTTTTGACTTTGAAATTCTCTTTTGTTCTTGAAGAGCTTCCTTCAAATATAGGATGTTTTCTGCTGGGTGAGATCATTTAGCAGAGAGCCTTGTCAGCTCTTACCATGCTTGGTAGCAGACGCTACCTCGGGGGGTTCTGGGCTTAAGTGTTGTTTACACACACTTCAGATCTACTGATCCTGCAGCACAGAAGTGGGAAGAGTAGTTGAAAGGGTTACACTCATGCTTAACAATGTCTTTTTTTTTAGCATGCACTGATATGAGCTGCCTCTCTGTTACAGGCGATGTTGGGAGGCAAACTGTTACGGATCCCAGGGCTTTCTAGGGTAGCTATCTTCCCCCTGATTCACATTTTGGTGAAAACTGCCCTRTTATGAAAAACAACTTTATTAGCAACCCTCTTCCAGTATTGTGTAATCACTTCATCTGTATTTAACCTTCATCTGCTGAGATGCTTGAAAAATATTTYGCTGTAGTGAGTGGAGTGGTGATAAGACAGGAGGCTTTTAGGCCATGTTCCAAATGACTTTTCACATTTCACACAGCCTTGCTTGATGCGAGGGCTAAGGGTCCTTGCAGAAGCTAATAYGTTATCCACTGCCCCATTTTTCATACCTAGCTAGTGGTCCCCTAGGATTAGCAAAGGTTTCTCCTTGAATTATACCATCTCCATGGRAATTTCTGCCTCTTCTTTATCCTTGCTGCTCTTCCATAGAAAGAGTTGTCTTTAGCTGGCCTCTTGCTTGTGCTTCTCAGTGTATGTAGGATGCTCTTCAGCATGGGAAGAATATATCTGTTCTTGTGGGTTGAAAGTATTTCTGTCAATGAAACACCGGACTTTAAATCTGTTGATAAACRACATCCTCATACTGAAACAAGTGCTCAGTTACACCTCAGTTACAAAGGATAGATTGTCTTTTGTTGGGTTTGGCTCCTTTGCCTGTTAACTCTGTTTGAGATGATCTAATTTATTTTGTAACAGTATTGTGAAGACTTTCAGTGGTTAACTACATCACTTCTGGGGGCCAGCAACTTTGAGATTTTCAATAGTATTTATGAGCTCAAATACTTAGAAGGATCTCAAGTACAAATCCCGTGAACCCCCCAATGAAAAAAAAAGCCCAAACCAAAACCACAAACCCTTGCCTTTGGCTTATAGAAAGTGTTCCTTTTTTTTTTTTTTTACTTCTAGAGATGTCCTAAGATCTTTTTTTGTATTTAAAATTCATCAGCTTAGAAAAGTTCCCACATTGTGACTCAGAAAAAAAAAAAAAAAAAAAAAAAAAAAAATCCTAGACATCACGGTAACAAATCTAAAGGATTAATAGATATCTCTGGATTTCAAGCTTTATAATTCAACATATGTTGGTTGTTTGGTACTTTTATCTGCCATACTGAGCATCTTTATTCAACATCTTCTGTCGGATTCTCCTGGCTGTGTGGGATTTGCTGAGCGCTTTCAGTGATAGCAATGCTACTTTATTTCTGCCCTGGTATTCTGGGASATTTGTTCGAGGGCACATCTTCCAGGAATTTTATACAAGAGGCAACAAAAAGAACACTTAACAGAGCCACAACTTAACTGTCAACTATAAAAGAAGAGCCAACAGATTCCAGCTTAGATTAAAAGTCAGCTGCGAATAGAGGCAAATATTCCCATAGGCACAGGGCATCTCTCTGAAGAGAARTTGTTGAAAATGCAAATGGCTGAAAGAGAGTTTAGTGTGATTACTTTGTATTTCACAAGCGCTCGTATGCCCCAGGTCAGCTCTTATGAGATTTACAGAAAAGATTTCTCGAAGACCTATGGCAGCTTTCCGCGTGCCATCTTCAAAATCCTCCCTTTTTCTTTGCAGGCATATTCACTCTTGTGAAGGATTCCTTTGGGGGAATGGATAACAGATGCCAGTGTGCCCCCCTCACGCAGTGTGACAGCAAATACAGGAGAAGAAGAAAAGCAACTTTTTTTTTTTTTCTCCCAGCTCAGAGCTGTCACATTAGCTCTTCCAGTTGTGAAGGCATCCTTGACAGGACATCACATCTTAATAATGCCAAACAGTGTCTTGACCATAGCTTATATAAGTAGGCAGGGGGTAATAATCAGTTCAGACTCCATYGGGAGGCCATCAGCCAGATGAGGAACAACTGACCTTTCAGGAAAAGCCATACAATTAGAGGCAAACTAAACAAAGTAGCAGAGAAGTCTAGAGTGGAATTGGAAAGCCACGTATTTGCATTAGATAGGAGGAAGAGGATGCTGGGACTAAGGTTCTTTCCATCTTCAGGCACAGAAAATGCATCCAAAATTATTTACTTTTCAGGAGGTGGGTTCACCACAGCTGCCTTCTGAGAAGAGTGTGGTAGAATTAATGACTGTTCTTCAGTTTTACTGATAAATCTGTGTGCCAATGGAGAAACCAATCACACAGATGATACCATTAAACTCCCCGTACTAATTGGCTTAATTTGACAGAATAGTTTCTTATGTCCCTGCTTCACATTCAAGGCAGTCTAGAAGTTCACAGCACTGAAAGTTATTTATTTTTGTGCCTTCTATTTGCCTGTCATTTCTTGTTCAGGGCATAAGAGAAAATGAGGATAGATTTGAGGAGGATGAGCACAAGGAGGTAAGAGTAAAAGCAAGGGAAGCCGTAAGTTGGAGTGACTAGTTTAAGGACTTTGAGATTTGGCATGATTTAGAAGAAAAAGTGCTCTGACCTGAGCAGGTGGCATTGATTTCTTTGAAAGAAACTGTTGTGGTCCTGGGTTGGAAGGGGGGAAGGTGGGGGAAACAGGCAGCCAGCAGAGAGTTCTGCTGATGGGCAAGAGCGATTCCACCTGCAGGACTTAATGAGCAGAAAAATTGTTGTTTAACCTAGTAGTGGGCAGCACTGGAGAAGAGAAGCTCTTGAAATAAGACTTATAGCAAACTGTTTGTGAAGATGCCATTAAAGTCTATCTGGTCTTCAATCCCAAATTTGAGGAAAGAAGAGGAAGGGGGTGGTTTGAAGCAGTGGTCTGATGCCTTTAAGGATTTAAATTCAAAGGGGGGAGGCAAAGAGAGAGAGGTTCACAAATTCTGTTCATGACATTTTATCTCAAAATGTCAAGTGCTAAAGCTCTGGAAATACTGCTTACATGGTGGATGCAGTACTGCATAATTGAAGCCACTGGAGAGTTAAGGAAATCTGTACTTTCTGGCCTTTATTTATTTAAAAATAAAAACTTTGGCAACACTGTACTGCTGTGTACATATGGCACTAAATCTCAGTGCAAAGTGCTGAGATTTCAGGGACTGRGCAGAAATGCTCCCTATGGCACCATTCCTTCTGATCTCAGAGGTTAACCTTTGACGGCCTTTGCTCTTACTTTTCATCCATTCTGTCCTTTGCTGAATTCCTGGGGATAAAGACTGATGCAATTTTGTTCTGAAACCAGGGAATATATGTGTTTAGTTGGTAGACGTAAAAAATGGTGAAGATGCTTATCWCTGTTTCTACCACTTAGGAAATGTRCATCGCTGTAGTGTTAAAATGTTTAAACCAAGAAGTCTGGAAAGGTCCTAGCTCAACAAACTTTGAGGTCTTGCATTCATCTTTGGGTTGTTTTGGGGTAAGTTTTGGGGGGTAGTCAACCCCAGGCTGCCTTTATTCTTCATGCTGTACATCTCCACACAAGTGCCCCTGTGTTAGGCTGGGCACTGCTGACATTTGTCTTGCTTTCCCTACGCAGTTAACAGATGTAGCAGGAGCAAACRTGTTCCCGCACAACAGTCACAGCTGTGATGGTAGCACAGACAAGCCCCTTTGAAAATCATCCCTATGGGTGAAGGAGTTTCCTATGGGAATCAGAGTTTCCATACTCATCATTTTCTCACCTTTATGCCTGTGGTGTTGCAACGTGTTGCCATCATCAATGTAGTTTTTGTAGTGGAGGAACTTTTGGGCATCTTCATCTAAGGTAATCCCATTTTTATAAGTGATCCCTTTGTCTGTGGTTATCGCCAGTATTTGTCTCTTCTGATTTTAAACTCTTGACCCAGAGATGAATGAGTCTTTTACTTCCTGAGCTCTTTGGGACCCCAYAGAAATGCACCCACATTTCTATAGGATTGCATTTGAGAGAGTCTGATCTGGAAACTGATGCTGGAGGCTCCCCACCCACCCATCTTTCCCCAAGACTTAACAGACCCCTGCATCGCTAYTACAGAGAAACTCCCCTCCAGAAATGTTGCTGCGTTGTCCGCAGGGATATTATTCAAAAGAAACAAACATGTGGGACATGCTTTCCTAGTATTGGAGGAAAGCCTATGTGYGTCTACTACATTAGAAAGATTGCTCAAGAACAGTTCATCCGTGTGTGAAGTTGCCCCCTATAATTGTGCCAAGGCTGAGGAGCTCAGGGAGATCGGCTGGCCACGGCACCAGGGGCTCTTTCATGCACCCCGTTCTTCCAAGATGCTGGAGGTCAGAGGGTAGCGGATATGGAATTTGTGTGTCTGAACCAGTTCTTCTGCCTTGTTTTGTGTAACTAGTGAGTGTTCACACTGCATACCAAACTTCGAGACAAAATATCAATACTGCGTAATTTAAATGGGAGAACTGAGCCTCCTCGCTCTGTGATTTGCATTGTGCGAAAGTCTGAGGTAAAGAAGGTGAGTGCCATGTTGCAGGCTCTCTCCTTTGGAAGCTCGTCAGCATGATAAATCACCCGGCGTACAGTACAATTTACAATGAGCCTTCCTAGTTGTTTRCCTTTATGTAATTATACAGCATGGGCTTTTTTTTTTTTTCTTTTAAGGAAAGTACTGTGTGAGGCAGTTTTGTTTCTTTGAATTCTAACTTTACCAGCATTTTTTTCCAGTGCATATGTTGGAGGGAAAGAATGCACATTTTCTCTTGGTCAAAGTAAAGTAGGTGTGTTCGTTATAGCAACTTGGAGGATTATGCACAATTCAGTTTAAATTTTTTCTCAAGGTAAATATTTAATTGCTTTGATTTTGTTTTGTTCATATCCCAGGAAAAAAAATGATGACAGTACAAGCAAGTTCCTTTAACCATTCTTTTCCATATAGCGTATGCTCCTTATACCTTGCACAACTTGCCTTACGCTAACCTTGTCCTTGCAGGCCAGCGCTCTCCTTAGAGATTTCACTTCCTGAAGTTGTAAGGGATGTGTGTGTGTGTGTGTGTGTGTGTATATAGATGTGTGATAAAAATAAAAAATCTTGGCTTTCACTTTAACTTTGATGAAAGCGCTTTGTTTTCTTTCAGCTCCAGCAAACTGGATTGAATTGTAACCATGTTGAATGCACTTCTATAGCACCTTCCCTGATGGATCTAGAACACTTTTTTCACCACTGCTAAATGCTGAACTTTCCCTATACACTCGCAAAGTAAGTAGGGTACTGCTATCTGTGCTGTAGGGTAGAGGAATTAAGAAAAATGTTGAATGCAACATATTGTTTGGAAGAGAAATGGGTAAGATTTTTAGCTCTTGGTTTTGAATATTGTTGTGTATTCACACAATCGTAGTTTTCTGGGAGAGAGGAATCTTTTCTAGTTACAACATGTAACTTTAATGTGCCAAAATGGAGTGCAATATTGACACGTATAGCAGTGTAACTGCACTTTCGGTCAGTATTGAGCATAGCTTTTTGATAGTGCAGGAACAAATGGGTAAAATAAGGATGCAATAGTAATAGGTATTTTTGAGCAAATATGACATGTGTTCCTTGCCTGACCCCTGATCTGTTGTAGCTTAACCAGTCACAGTGTGGACTCCAGCTTCTGAAAAAAATGTGTTTAAAAGTCAATCCAGCAAAGAAAGGGGGAGAAAATCGCTCCAGTTGGCAGGTGCTTGCCCACTGTTTGGTGGCATAACCTCCGGCCAAGGCAAACGGAGGTGCTGCCGTGCAGAAAATGAGTGGTCTGCTCACCCCTCATATCTAGTGCRAAGGTTTGAATATACGATGGCAAGGACAGAAGATTTGCTCCCCAGAATTTGTTTTTGTTCAATTTGTAGTATGAACTTTCTGTGTGTTTAACAAACAAAGGGAGAGTGCAATGATATTAACTGTTGTTTGGTGATTCCACGGTGGTTGTGTTCCTAATAAACTGTAAAAAGAAAGCTGACTACAGGAAGGTTGATGGCTAGGTTAATATACACTGTAGTGGAGTCATTTTAAAATAATCCAAGCAAAGAAAGGAGATTTATATAAAAGTACATTTCCATTACTTGTGCCTCTGGCAGACTAATGTCTCATCCAACATAGTGAAAACCCAGCAATGTTATTCTTGTCTCTTTTTGTAACATCCATAGCCTTTAGTATTGCTTTCCTTTGTTAATTTTCAAAAGATTACTTATTAAGTGACATAATTGACTTAAATGCGAGTCTTGACTGAAAAGAGCTTGAACAACATAGCAGGAGTCTTGTGATTTTTTTAAAAAAAATAACGCCTAATTTTTGTGCATGTCAATATCCAGTTAAAATTTTGATACTGAAGTAGAGTGGGATGCAAACTCCTATAGATGTCTTCATGGCAACTGTAGCTTCTCTCTGTTTTTCTTGGCTGAAAACAGTGGAACACTAGGGCAGGTCTAATTTTTGGGTCAGTGAAAGAAATCCACTGTGAAGCAAGGAAACCAGACTACAAGTTCAGTTAGGCTTTTTTTTTCCTTTTTTTTTTTTCCCCAAAAGACTCAAGATCCGTCTTTAAACACCACAGGTATGGCAGCACACTTTAAACCCACTTTTTATTACACTTTTCATAAGAGCTTAGCACCTGGTGAGCTTGTAAGTGGGGTTGCTACTTAGAAAGTCTGGCTACTTACTTTGGTACTGAAATAGAAGCAGCTTTCTTCTAAAAAATTATGCCAAAGGGCCAAGACTTAAGTGTTTTGTATTCCCATTACTTTGAATGGGAATTTTTCCTTATTAAGGAGTTTGGCATTTGGCTTGCTTATGGGGCCAGGCACTTCTTTTATGTAGGTCCATTAATTTCGATCCTGCTAAATGTGTATTCCTAATTGCACTAAGTCAATGTATGTAAAGAGATTGGAGGAGGGAACTGCTCCAGAAGCGGGGATACTCAGTAGTGTGTGCTTTGAAGCTGTGGGATTGAATGACACTATCATCTTGCGTGTGACCTTCAGATTGGTAAAGTGAATGTATAGCTTTTAAGAGATATGTGGTATAATTAATGATTAATCAGGGTGCTTTGTTTTGCCTATTTTTGTTCTGCAGTCAAGACTTGTGTGCATAATGGATGTTTTTTATTTTCTTTCTTCTGCGACTCATCTTTGCTGACTGCATCCGTTTGCTCCCTGATGTCTGTGGGCTCTAATAAATTGAGGAGTTTAGGCAGACAGCTCCTTAGGCAAGAGCTCTCCCTCGGCTAGTAATGCTGTAGAGATCTGCCTAGACTATAAAAGCCTCAGAAAAGGGGACAAGCTTTTGACTGAGAGGCATAAGAGAAGCGTAACAACGTTGATGTCCCCCCCTTCTTCCCTTTTCTTGGATGTTTTAATTGGCATTAGGAAACAGAGCAGGTTATTGAATTCATAAGCGAAAAAAAGGACTGTTTGAGTCAGAAATACTCCTAGGAAGTCTCTTGTTGGTAGTGTTTGCACTGGAGTTATGAATTCCAAGATATTTAGCGGTTTTYGTAAATACCTTGGCTGTCAGAGTGATATGATAAAGCAAAAATCATATTACTTATTTCTTATCATAGAAAAGGTGTTTGTCCATGTACTTGGGGCGAACAGCTTGAAGATGTTACAGCTTCGGATTTGAATGCACAAAAAAATCCCCACCGAACAAATAAAAAGACCCCCCACAGCTTTCATTCCCATGATGTTGCTGTCTTGTATAAATACYCAGAGAGAACTGGTTTATAATTTCATGTTTGTTAAGAGAATATATATCGTTCACCAGCTCCTGCTTCCTTGCTCTCAAAAGCCTGCTTGACCCACTCTTAATGCCATAACCTTACAGGTCAAAAGAAGAGATCCTATGTAATACAATCCATAATAATCTGCCTAGCAGTATCTGCATGAAGCTAACGTCTTTCAATTGGCTGGAGTACTTGGCTTTTTTCCTGTCATTACCTAGAGACTTGTCACTTGAAATCGTGGTGGACAGCTGCTTTTTTTCTTCCATCCAATGTTTGAATATTGTCTGCTGGCAAGAGCCTGTGGCTTGAAAGGGGAAGGTTCAGAGAGATGAGAGTTGCTGGACACAATAGCCCTAATATCCTCACAGAAATACAAGCACTATGGTCATGGGAGGAAGAATTGTGATTCTCCCTTCATCTATAGGGAGAAGAGAAGATCTTTTTCAAGATTAACCATTTGTAGACAGGACAGATCTGTTAAAATTTGTTCTGTTCTATGATGCTACCTTCAGTATCCCTTCCAAAAAGTCAGTATTACAAACTAAATAGAGTAATGGGAGCAGCAGTGGCAAGAATTAAAACAATGCCAAGGGTGGGTCACCTGGGGGACTGCTGCATTTTTCTTCTGCTGTGCAGGAAAGGGGAACACCCTTCTCCTTGTCCATAGGGGATGAGATGAGAAATAATGGCCTTCAATTGCAGCAAGTGAGATTTACTTTAGTGACAAAAACTTTCTAGGATGAAATACTGCATTAGATTGCTTATGGGGGTTGTGGCACCTCCATCATTGTGGGCCTTTAAGAATAGGTTAGAAAAACATCTGTCAGGAATGATATCTGTAGAGCTGCTCCTGCCTTGGGGCATGGAGATGGACTAGATGACCTCGTGAGGTCCCTTCCAGCCCTGTTTTCTATGATCTCTAATCCAGGACTTTTCATTATTCTTTCCTCGAAGCCCCAAAGGTGACAGGACTATCACACTTCATTTTTACCCTTACACGGTCTTTTTTGCTGGATGGTTTTTACTCATTCTGAGAGACTGGCTTCAATTACATTTGTCATACGATTCCCCTTTCTTATAGCCTCTATTTTTTTTTTTTTTTTTTTTTGCAGTCCGTCCCCTCTAGGCCTTTTCTCTCCATTTTTTAAATGGATCCTACTCAATTCCAAACTTTCTGAAAGCAAAATGCGCTCAAAACTTAGATCTATTTTGTGGATTTGAAATTTCAAATTAGACAAAATGAGTTGGAGGAGCTGTTAAATACCAATGTCATGCTCAGGGCTGCAACAGACACAGGAACAGGAACTGCTTTTGCCTTGTTGAAGTAAGATAAATGTGGATAGAAGYAGATGATAAGATGGGGAGTTGCCCAGGACAGAGGCTATTCTGCTTGTTTATGCAGGACTTGGTGCAGTGTGACCCTGAACCTTGAGTAATGGCTGCTCTGATAACCTTACTTAGGATGGGAAGCACAGGAGATACCACACACGTGTGTACAGTCTGCAYGTGGCGTTGCTGTAAGGTATAAAAGAGCTAAGGTTTGTGCTCTAAAGTGATAATATGTGATGATTTAAGGGTGATTAAAAAACACAGTAAAATAAAAGATAGCCAAAACAGTGCAATCCTGCAAGTGATGGGTTTTTATTCGTGTATCATAGTGGCAGTAAGTACCCTACACAGCTGCACAGTCTTCTCTTCCTGACACAGCTGGATGTTTCACAAGCTGGTGTGAAACAGTAGGTTCCCATTATATTTGCCCCTTTTCATCTCTTCCTGAAATGGAATTAAATGTGTTCTGTTAGTGGCGTGTGATGGTTTTTAAGTGGTTGCCTTGCAGGTTCGCTTTAGGGCCTCCCCAGCTCTTAGTTTGGGTTAGTAAAGTGGAAGATTGCACAATAAAAGCAAGGCATCAGGCTCGAGGTAAACAAAYGTCCGGCTTTATTGGATAGTAGTTTTCCAGTTCAGCTCTGGGATGCCTTGGTCTGTGAAATAGCTGTGTTAACTCTCCACGTGTCTGAGCGTAATCGCTACAATCAAAGGTGTGGAGAGGAAGGAAGGTCCTTGGAGCAATCCCTGCTGTGGTGGCAGCCCCGCTCCTGCGGTCTGTGCTTGGAGAGGACCGTCACGCTCGGGACATCATGCTCATTTCAACAACTGTCCAAGACTTTGTTGACCTTCTTCCTTTTGTTGGCCTTCTTCCTCTTCTTCCATGTTTGAACTGACAGTCCGAAGATGAGAAATCCCTGGAGGCGTTTTGCACAGGGCTGCATAATGTAGCGATTCACCAAAATGTTTTATGTTCCCCTGAATATTTTATGTTCAGTAAATGAATGCACATTTGCASCAGTGGAGCAGAGGTGGAGTGCCATGTGGGGGTCCGACGGGCACAGTACTGCGATGTGAAACCCGTACTGGTCACTGCCTGTCTCTGCTACATGGGGCAATGTATTTGCAGGGTTTTCAAGTTTAACTTGGGTAATAATATTTAAATCATGAAGTTATTAACCTTCCCTCCTCCTGACTTTTTTAAAAAAAATTTACTAACCCCATTGTGTTATTTTTCTGAGGAGCTAACTTTTTTGTAACTAATTATTCTATGTAAGCGCTCAGCTATACATTCTGAGTGCTGCTTGCTCCGTGGCTGAATTTGATGCATTCCATTTAATTATGCAGTTTAAAAATAAACAATAAAAAAGGAGAGGAAACTAATTTTGGTAGCTCCAGGCTGCAGGAGTTGCCATGTCTGCTTCAATCCATCTGCTCCCTCTAAAGGGTCTGGTTGCTGGAACCCACAGACCCCTTCAGCAAAGTTAGGAAGGCAGAATTGGAAAAGCATGTCTTTATGGAAACTTTGATTAATTTTTCAAGGGGTGACCAGAGCTGCTGTGTTACAGAGCTGTCAGATATTGTATGTCCAGAAGCCCTGTCATCTGGGTTTCAAAGTCACAGCCATATTTTAAGAGACTTGCCCTTTTCATCCTATCTGGTCTGTGGGGGAGTGTCGCTGGGACTGAAACCTGTTTGGCTGCGTGAAAGAAGCGTGCCAGGCTTCCTTTGCCAGGGACTTTGAGTTTAAATCTATTTCAGGCCTTTAAAAAGGTCAGTCAAGGCTGCCAGCCAGAACCTGTGTCTAATTCAACGCTATTAGAATGACAGAAAAATAAAATCCCCAATCTCGGGCTGGAGGGCAGGGAGCGAGGGAAGTATCCTACACTTTATAAACAGCAGAATATCCTCTCATTGCAGTCTGCCTCTGCGGTCCGAAGCAAGCAGACGTGTCCCTGTGCACTAGGAAGGTCACTCGGGCTCTGCTGTAGTCTTTGGGCTCCACCAGCGGGGATCTGGTTGCTGGTCTGGGGCCTGAAGAAGCTGCTCTCCTTTGTTTGCCAGGAGAGCTCAGGATGGTGTTCCTTAATTTATCTTAGCTGTTAGGTGGTGCGTCTTTCCGAGGTGAGCTGTATCGGGCTGTTTAGGCTCCCCACATCTGTAATATTTGGGCTTTTGCTCTGCAGTGAGGCAGAGGGGCAGCAGAAGTTGCGTGGGGGTTGTTGGGTCTGGATGAGGGTTTGTTGCAGTGCTGGCTGGGGTTGGTGGGCACGGGCAGAAGCTGAACTTGATGCCTCAGTGGCYCGTTCCCATCCTCTGCTGATGACCCCGAAGAAAGGTACCCAACTTACTCTTGGTCTGTATCTTCTGAGATACTTAATTGCCCTCCTGAAAATATTTGTGTGGTTTCCTACTAGAGTAATAGGAGCTTTATTTCTCCTTTACTTTATTCCTACTTTGTTGTAATCCTTCAGCTTGTGCTCTTTGTAATCTAACATGCGTTCTTTTAGAATTGGAAGGAGCTGACATCAGCGGTTTGAAGAGCCAAGGGAAAGATTTCTTATAACGGTAATCAGTCTGGCTAATTTCCCAGAAGCATCCAGACCTGCCGAGATACAGAGAAGCCCGTGTACGGGACAGTCTCTCTTGTTCCATAGTTGGGTCTAATTTAATAATATTTTGTTGATTTGCAGTGCAAGTTTGATTCTGGGTTTTGACTGGTATCTTGGAATGCAGTTCTTTGTGATCTGGAAAATATTATATTTGTTTCATATTATTATATCAGGAGGGTTTAAATTTTGTTGGCTTCTTTACCAAATAATCTGATGAATGTGAAAAGCAGCTTTAATGTGATTTCTCATTGATTATTTTCATATTAAAGCCCTGTGATCTGAAGAGTAATAAGTTTGTATTCACTTGCCATCTTATAAGTAGGTCTTAATTTTAATCTTGTAGGTTTTTAAAATTGAATCATCAGAAATTGCAGAAATTATGTTTATATTCACTTGCCATCTTACTAATGGATCTCAGCTTTAATCTTTCTGATTTTCCAAATTGATTCAGAAAAAATTATGTCACTAGGATTTAATTAAAGCGTGCACTTTCAGCTTAATTCTTTCCTAACGTGTTACATTTTCATATGCCAGTGTGAAAACTTTTAACAATATTAGCCTTTTATCTCATAGATCCTTATTTCTTAAAGTATTGTGAGAGTTTGGTGTTAAGTTTATATTTTTTTTATTAAAATCCTGACTGCTAGTAAAATGTACTTGTCAATTTTGTAGTCAACTGCTGTATTAATTTTGAAGTTAAAAATAAAATTGGAAAGTAGACTTGGTATCTCGGTATTACGTGGCAAAAAATAGTTGTTGCAGTAGGGATCCTGTCTGCTAATACACATCTCCTGTTAGCTAATTGCTGCTTTTATTCATCTTGTGCTTTTTGGCTGGATGAAATACCGCTTGCTATGATAATGGCTGGATACAAGTAGGGATCTGAGTGCTGGTGGATCTCTGAAGKGCAGTGGTGGAAGGAGGTTTGCACAGCAGAACATCTGCCTTTGCTGGCAGCAGACAGCCTCCGTCGTCGAGCTGGGAGCACGGTGCGTGGGCTGTCCTCGCGTCGTGGCGGTTGCACGGGGCAGGATGGGGTGGTGGACGCTGCACCCTTGCTGCGCCCATGCTGGAAATCAGCGGTTTAAAGGCATCACAGTAAGGAGGTCGGCTTGCCAGCGCTGGTGTCTGCTCCAGCAGTTCTCCCAGCCTTTCACAGATACGAACGGAGCTCCGAGGCCTTTCCATCACCTTGCACCTCCTCCTTTTCCATAGCACTGAGTACCTTCTAGAAATAGATTATGCAGTGTAGCTGGCATGTGTGATTGTTGTCTCAATTTTTTTTCTTCCTTCCTAGAATAGTTTTGAGAGGTTTTTTTTTAAATTTAGTTTATCCTTGTTGGTGTTGTATGTGCTTGCTGCTGAGGGCAGGCCAAAAAAAAACCCCACAAGAAAGAAAATGAGGTTTGKTTTTTTTTGTTTGTTTGTTTTGKTKTTTTTTGGKTTTTTTTTAAGCAATTCTGAGGTGTGCCCAGCTAGCAAGGGTACCACATGAGCCACTGCAGTGTTTTTACTCGTCAGCTCTGTTTATCACTGCCTACATTCTTATTGCAAAGGGGTAATTTTCAGGGTAATTTTTAGCTCCTGTGCATTGTTAGGGAGCACAAGAAGTTCTTCCTTCTCACCCTGAGATGTTTTTTACAGGTCTGCAGGAACAAGGAGACAGCCCCTGAGATGCAGGGAGGGCAAGGGCCATGCAGATGTGCACAGTGGCTGGCACTGGCCTCTGCAGATGCAGAGAAATTGAGGATCCCGTCCAGGCCCGGGGAGGGGGATTACCTGCAAGCTGCTCCTCTGCGAGCCCTTCCCCGGCGTGGTGGTGCAGCATCTCCGTGCTGCAGAGAGGCCGTGCGCGGACCTGCGCGTCCCACCCAGGCCTGTGCAGCCACAGCCTGTCCCAGCCCAAATCCTGCTCTGTGCTGTAGCCTTTGAAACTTGGGTGCATGCTGACGATGAGTCCTTTTCCCCTTTCTGAAGGCTAGTTTCTGCAGAACAGGTATTTGTCCTAAATGAGAGGCAGATGAGTAAATAAGCCTTTAGGAAAAGCAGCTAAGACTATGAATTTCTTTCTCTTTGTTGTTAATCTCCTTAATAACGCAAGGAATATTAATAAGAAAAAGTGGACTGGGATGTGACATTTTCTCAATACAGTTATACAACCCTAAATTTAAAGCGTGGTCTCAGGGGAGTTAGTGGGTCTGTATCAGTATATCTGACCACTATTTTGTCTGAACACCAAGGAAGAAGTGTAATTACATCTCAAGCCAGAGTGAACTACCACATCAGGGCAGCTGCGAGCCCCCTCTCTTGCTGTACAGGGCTCCCAAAACCACCTCCTTAAATCCTTCATCCTGAAATTGCACCTCTGTGGGTGGCTCCCGCGCCTGTCAGTGGGCTCTGAACACCGGTGTGAGGGTCCCCCGCCTTGTAGGGGATTATAGGATCAAGGTTGGATAGTATTGCGGTATAAAGCGATGTGGTATTGTACCCTATTTTTGGAACATCTCAATTTTTCACAGAGGGAAAACCAGTGGTAGGTTAGCTGCCTGGATTTTGTATGCAGCTGAGGCTGAAAAAAAGTTTGAGAATTTCTGGAAGAAATACGAGTTGCGTCTTGCATGCAGGGAGCAGTACTATCCCTAACGTTATAAAATTTTGAAGTCCAATGCTTACCACTGCCCAGATGTGCCTTCAGTTTGTTTTACTGTTATCAAAGTAGAAACTAATAAAACCGTGCCAAATCCCAAGAGAGACTTAAGGAGATTTCTAGGAGCACTTGCCGCATTTCATGTCTCCCACACAGTCACTTTGGCTGAATGGTGCAGGCTAATAATATGTGAGCACCGCTGCTGCTGCTGGGTTGATGCATGGCTGGCGACTGCGTTTCTTACAGCCACCTCCTGGGAGCAACCACCTTCTGTGTGCCGACTTGTTTGGTGTTAACTTCAGCAGCCTCAGTGTTGCCCTATAACTATGTTTTTGCTTTCTTCGTCACCTTCACTTGCTTCTCTGTTAGCAAGTTGAATAAAGAGTGTAACAATATAATTGGACAAAATGTTTCTAAATTAGTATTGCAGTTCTCGTAATAGGCTTGTAAGGGAAGAGTGGGCACTGGCACCTGCCGCAGCCTGTGGTAGAGAGGAGCACAGTATGGGAGTAAGGTCAGGTCAGACTAAAATGATTTAAGGGCACGCAATCAAAAGCAAATGATCATTTTAGAGGTAAAATCTAGCACTTAGGCTAAAAGTTTATGTCAGTTCTTGCAAGCTGTAACAATATCCTGCCCATTACGAAGCCTGCCACCGCTTCCCGAAGTGAGATGCTTAAACCAACCCGGTAAGTGGCTGCTAGCGAAGTCAGTGCAGTAAACATCAGCGAGGTCAGGCTGCTGACCTTCGAAAAGAGTTTTCCCTACTGGAGGAGTAACTCCTGAAAAGGCAGACTGCTAAATTGATTTTTGGTGTTTTATAGTGTGCAATGTCCGTGGTTTTATAAATGGTCTCTCCCTGCTGCAGGCACGACATCAACTGTTTCCACCGAGTGTATGTGTGGGAGGGTTGGACCACAACATTTTAAAATACATTAGTATGGAAATTGACTATCAATGGTGTAAAAAGTCTATGAAAATATTAAAGAGGAGTTATTTGGGGGAAGGGAAAGATGATAACTTTGTGTCCAAAAAGTGTATGTGACTTGCTACTACTGTGATCAGAGAGTGAGACTGTACAGGTAATCAGTTTCGTGAAGGTTTTGTAAAGTGACACAACTCAATATATGGCTGAGCTTAATTTAGTAATAGATCAGTGTCCTTTCTTTTAGGCAGCGATGCTATTTAAGTAGAACATTTATTATATCATGATAACAGATCCTCCAAAAGCTAAATTATTGAAGACAGGCACTGGAAAAACAGTGAATATGCATTACAGTTTCGAAGACTGCTATTGCTGAAAGCCACCTAATTGTATTCTGTTGCAATTAATAATCATCTTAATGGCTTTGCATATTTATGAATATGTAAAAATAAATAAGACAATACACAGGCTAGGATAAAATGTTGGTTCATAAACTTTTATTGCTGAACAGTAATTAAGCATGCCTCTAATCACAGCATCATTTTTCATTGTGGATAGGTTTGGGTAGGATGGGAAAGTTTGAGAAAGAAAATGTGACTATTTAGAAAATTACCTTGCATGAAAGATTTCAAATCACAGATACTTAAAATGAAGCATATGTTTGCTTCTCATTTGCCTGCTCATTACCTGTAGTGTGGCTTTTTGACTTGGTATACCCCAAGTATGTGGAAGGGCATCGGTTCTCATCCCCCTCTGCCCTGCGAGGAGGCTGGTGAGGTTTTTGGCTGCCTTCTTTTAGTCTATATTGAACAGGAGGTCATACTGGAAGATTAGAGAAGCCCCTCCTGACCTTTAAACAAATACTAATAATCTCTGAGTTTTGGAGATTAAAATTTGTCTCACGGGTATGCAAATATAAATTCAGGATAAGGCCACAGAGAATACTGCTTGAAGTTTTGACCCAAGTGGAATTACTCTCCACTTACATCCATGCAACTGAGAGATGAACTTGACTGGCTGAGGTTTCTCTTCAATCTGCACAGTAACTGCTTACTCTCATTAGGGTTTTTTTTTTTTCCTTTACAGCCCCGTGCATTACAAAATGTTCCTGCTTTGTTTTGACTTGACCTTTCATAGTCACTAAAAATCAATAGACTTTAATGCATTTATTAAATAAGGAGGATTCTAGGGATTAACATGCAAGGTTCACTGCTCTAGCAAGAGGAGAAGGTAAAGAGCGGAATACTACTGCACAGCCAAGACAGGCTGCTGTGGTTACAAGAGTACTCTGCTCCTTTTCTAGTCGGAGCTGGTGACTGCCCGCTGATCAGGCAGCCCAAGACACCGCTGCTATCTTCTCCTTCACTCTTAAGCTTCCTTCAAAGGAGGAGGCTTCCTCATATCTTCTTCCTTTTTCTTCTTTCTTTTCTTCTCTGAAGGGAAATTACTTTTTCTCTTGCTTTGGTTGGACTATACTTGACACCCTACGGATAGGGAGTGATGGGACTTCAAACACAGCTGGATACCATTTGAGCCTCAAAGAAATTGAAGTATTTATTATGAAACATGCTTTATGGATGCCACACAGACCCTTACACTCTTCAGGTCCTGGCAGTTATGGCGAATAAGATCCAGCAGATAAGAGGATGCCAGATTTCTGATGTTTATAGGGGCCTTACAAATGGAAGCTCTCATTTAAAAGCATTGCTTAAGTGACAAATTATAATGGAACATTGTTCTCTTTTCAAAGTTGTCCTTTGAGGTAGGACTTATCATCCACAGTGTTGAGGAAGGAGATTATGCCTTGCACCCTAGATGAACACTTATTAGATAAAACAAAAGTTTGAAAGCTCTTTTTTGGTTGCAGGTCTTGAATCTTTTCAGCGTTTTCTGCATTCAGCTTTTCTTTAGCCTTAATGACTAGTGCCACCTGTGATCTAAATTTGCATGCAGATCCCCTTTCAGATTCATGGTGTTGGCTTCTTAAAGTTGTGTTGCATTACACTGATGTCGCACTGACTGGCCTGGTGCAAAAAACGTAATTTACTTGGGAGGACCAGCAGCTTGGATGTAGTACAGTACTTTTCTTCTCACTTTGCAGCTTTAGTTCTGATCTGCATGTAATGACAGTTTTTCTTTGGGATGAGCAAATAAATTAGTTTAGTAAAAGCTCAAGGTGCCATGCTGAATAACTTCAACAGAAGTGAGATGGCTTTTGCCTGCATTGTTGACGCTCAGATGGAAGTTGCTAAATTCCTAAACCATTTAGCTCTGGGGATATTGGTGGCTGTATCTACAGCTTCGGTTGTGAAGATGGAAGTAACTTGGATTCCTGAAGATTCACTTACTGTAGAAAAGTCTTTCGTTTGACCAAGCTAAGTCAAACGATTTTAGCATAAGCAGAGCTCTCTCTCCCATCTTTGGTAACCCTGAATTGCCTAYCAGCTTCTTCTATGATGTAGTTTTTGTTTCCAAGAATACTGACTTTTGTGACCTGATTTTTTTTTTTTTGAAGTAATAAGATTTCTGCAACTTTTGTGCTCAATTTAGTGTTCCATAGGATGTATGTACTTATACATCCTTTCTGTTTCGAAGTTTAGCTACCCATATTTGTCCAAATCTCTGGTTTGCATGTAAATAAAGGATTGGTGTTCTTTAGCATGCCATCAGAGGCGTGTGTGCATATCATTACAGAAAGCCAATCCTGTACATTTTTTAGGTCCTTTGGAGAAGGAGTAAGAAGAAGCTGAGCTTATTCTTACTATGTTTTAGTCTCTAGCCCCAATTATACACATATTAGCTAATATCCTTTCTGAGTGGCCAGTGTAAATGCTATTGATTTCAGCAGGAGGCTGGCTGATATACCAACTTACCTGACGCATGGGTGCCCACCTATGCACCCCTGTTAATCATTTTTGAATGCAAATTTAAGGTAAGCTTTTCTTTAGCATTTTATCAACCTGTCCCTTATGAACGTAGAGAACGTGAATATCCTGGCACATCTTTTCTCTAAAGGTCTGTCACAAGACTTTTTATGCCTCTTGTTTATGTGTGTTAATAAGGGAAACGTTGTCCTTGCCTGTTTAAAGCTAGTAATTCTCTTATGTAGCTGACACTTGGCAACATGCCTTTTAAAAGATTACAGGTTGACCCCCACCCCTGGCCAAACAAAAAGAAGCACCCAAACCCAACATCTGGGAATGACAAGCAACTTATGGCATGATCTGCTACAACATATTAAAACCAGAGTACATATATGAACAGTTTTCTTTTGGTACGTGACAACTCTCACACAATGGTATCTTGATGTGTCAACATGCATTCAGATCTCAGCATATTAAGAATGATTTAGAAGGAAGCAGTGTCAAACCATGTTGATCAAATTTTGGTGTTTCAAGATTAAATTATATTTTTTCCCCCTCAGCTGCTTTATAGGGAACAATGCTTTGGGTAGGTTTTAAAAGATAACATCTATCAACATAAGTAAGAACCTAAATAAATTCTTACACTAAACGTATCAGAAGCACAATTTTATAGCATTTTTGCTTTCTTGGGACATAATCATGTCTAATCTGCAATAACAGAAGAGTGATAGATATGCACACAGAGGTGGTTAGATGATCAGTAATTGATTGTTTTCTTCTTAAAGAGCAAACTTCTGTATTCCAAAATGTGAGAGTGCTTTCCTTTTATGGGGTCAGCATTGATTGTACATGAAACATGTGATAGAGGGTGTCTGGAAATGGTAATTAAGATTGTAGAGTTTCAAAAGTGAGCATTGATTATATTTCAGGCCCATACCTCTCAGTTAAAAGTTGAAAAGTAAACAACAGTCATTCAGCTAGAATGCTCTAAGGCTTTTGCGTCAGGACAAGGAGCGGGCTTGAAATGGCAATTCGAGTCCTACCTTTGTAATTGTTCTAGTGAAAAGTAGGATGTTACAGGTTAATTACATTTAAGAGAGGAACTTACCTGGTTTCCTCCTTTACAACTTCCACTTGCAATTTTTTGGTGATTAAAGCCCTTAATGAAGTACTTACTGCTTCCTGTGAAACATGGCTTAGGTGCCCAAAGGGAACCCGCTAGTGCTGGACTTGTGTGGTAGGCAGGGAAAGGGGACCTTGAGGGGCCACGCTGCTTAAATGACAACAGTTGTTTTACAAATGGGGTATATCAATGCACTGAAGATCAGAAGAAAGGCGTATCTTCTAGACTATTTTCTTGAAGAAGAAGAAAGAAATTTTAGGGTTTTTTCAATGTCACTAAGCCAGTAAAAGCTAAGGCTTATAGCGGAGAAATGCATGAAGTCCTACTTGCAGTGCATCTCCACAGTCTCCATTGCAAGGTTGTTGGCTTCCTGCGATTTCGTCCAGATTGGGATGTCATCCTGACACCTCCCTCCTGACACGGGCGATGCAGAATCAATACGTCTTACATAGCAGCCACGTCAGCTTGAAGCACACACAATTGCTTGGTGCAGGCTGAAAGAGAGACACATCTAGGCTGCACCTTTGGCTTGTCTCAACGTGCCGTTTTTGTGGCAGCTTGTGGTGTAGATGCCAATTAGTGTAAGAAGGTAATTCAAATGAGGTTGAAAGCCACTATATTCACGGCAGCCGAACGGTGTTGGAGATAACTCTCCGTTATGATGGTGCCCTTCTCTTTTAAAGGCAAAAGAGCAGTCCCTAGGGATTTGGTGTTGCACTTCTCTTTCTGCATGCAAAAGTTGTTCCTGAAGCACTTTTCTATGTTGTATGCCGTATGCACAAATGTGTCAAAATAACTTTTCCTGGAGCTGCGAGGATACTGCTAGAAATTTCCACAACAGTTGGCATAAAACTAAATGAATCTAAAGCCCTTCCAGCATGATGTGCAGTGTGTGGAAGCAGGTTTCTTCTATAAGCCTTCATCCTTCAAGACATGAACCAGACAGTAACTAACAGGGGTTAGAAAGAACTTTCTTCAAAGGGTAGGTTGTTCCACGGTTCGCCATCATGGATTTTTTTAATGCTTCCTTAAAAAGCATTTTGTATTAGCTCTTCTTAGAAGCAGAGGATAGGGTATTTGATTGGCTCACTGCTGAGCTTGCATGTCTCTTCCATACAAATTGAAGCCACAGATCCTGGTCCAGTTATGGTGCATTCTTCTGGCTTGCTCCCATCATTAGATGAAATGCTCTAGTGAGTTGACTAAAGCGCAGTTTGGTTCACAGCAGAAGTACAGATCATGCTTTCTGTCTTAGACTTTGTGATGGGAGTTTACATGGCCTGCCTGAGGCGGGAAAGCACAAGAGACCAAAGGCAGGAAATTAATGAGGTGGAACGTGTCCAAATGATTGTTACAGGATTGTATGCCCTGCTAGCTGTTAAGATGTATGCACTTGCTCTGCAGCAAATATGAGAGCATACAAGTAACTTAGCACTCAATAAATTAAGTCCAATTATCCTTCTTCTACTGTAGGTGCGTAGGAGGTTAATGCAGTTCAACAAACTGTGAGCTGTGGCCTGGCCTCGAGGTGGTCTGTCTGCGAGGTACCAGCCCAGCCAGCTGACCCACCGCTGCGCGCACGGGCTTGGGACTTGCTGCAGAGGTGGGGTCAAACATACGCTTAAAAGGTTGTCCAGTCTGGTTTTAAAGAATACCAAATGAGGCGAAAGCTTGTCATGTTCTCCAGTAACCCCTCCGAGTCTATAATAACTCACACAATTAAGAAGTTTGCATCTTATTTGAAGGTTGAATTCAGGTAACTTCCAACTTTCCAAACACTAGATCATATTTCGTCAGCATGGCTGAAAAACTCCTTACTACCAGAGCCTCCATTTGTGAGGAGCTATGGATAGTGATTAAATCATCTTGTAGCCTTCAAGTTGCTAATCTGAGCAACTCTAGGGACCTAAGACCTCTGGGTTTGGTCTTTGGACACCCTACTATTTGACATCCACCCTGAAGAAGTGTAGATGCAAAAACTGGAGTACAGTGTTATAGGAAGTGTCCTATCAGTGCCACTTAGAAAGCTCAAACCGTGGTCTGTTTACACTGAATGTTCCCCTTGGTATGTTCAGGGTTGCTGTATTTTTTGCCACCTCGTTGCGTGAAGAGCTGGTGGTGCAGACATTAGCTGCAGGAAAGAAGGAATTGTCTGTCTTATGTCTGTACATACTGTTCAATGCAGGCAAAATATTTTTTGTGTCTCATTTTGAAAGCTTGAAATTAAATGGATCAGCCAGCCACAAAACCTGCTGGTGTAAATCAACAGGACTTCAGCAGAATTATGCCAATTTACACTATGTCAGAAGGTAGCGTGGGATGATGCAGTAATTCTTACTACTACAACTGCACACTGCTAGAAGCAACACATTGTTTTAAAGAGGTCTTGTGTTTTGTTACTAGTAGATTATGTTTAATTAAATAAAAGTACATTTGGCTTTGGCTTATTATGCATTTGTATAGAAGGTAAAAAATAAATTGTCCGTTATGAGAAGAACCACTTCATTCATTGTGAGTCTTAAAGGGAAGTGACAAGCCTGTAAGTAGGTGAAAATTGAGAGTTTAAGTGTTTTCTAGGAAGCTGTACCTTACAGGATTTAACTGGTAGAGTGTTGTTGATTTCAGGGCACAGCGCTTTTGCTGCCTAAATCACACATGCTGTCAAAACGTCCCAAAGTGTTTTTTGGCTTTTGGTAGCATATAGGCAGAAATAATAACCGATTGTTGATCTTGAATCACTGGATATCTGCCTTGCAAAGGTCGCATCAGTAATTTAGAAGCACAAATGGGGTTGTGTGTAATTCCTAGCCTACTACATTCAAGCTCGTTCTATTTTTGCAGAAAAGTGTACAAAGAAACTAAATTTTCACCACAAATGAAAATAACTGCCTTCGGAAATAAAGGTATTAATGGTTCTCCTATTTATGTATTGGCTGCTGGTAGTCCCTGCCTTGCCTAGCAAGACTTGCACATTAGACTATCTTACGACCATAATAAATGATCAGATTAGCATTATGATCAGCATTAAATGATCAGATAGGAGTACCAGGCTCTGTAGGGCTTATTTCCCCTCCATACAGTTCTGCTTGTCCAACAGTGGCACTTGCATTATTTGGAATGACCTTGGCTGTGAGGTATTTTCAAGTGCTGAGAATTTGCTGCGGAAAAGCTAAATAAGCCCAGTTGATATTACTGTAGCAACAAAGATGAGCATGGGGAACATGTGGTACTTGAGGTATTTGACCTGATTGCTCACAAGCTGTGTGTTTGATCACTGGACTAGAAGACATTGTCATCCATGGATAGGGAATGTGATGCCTTTAATGCAGTTATACCCCCTTCCTATAACAGAGGCTGTGTGAGGAAAAAGTTTTTATCACCTCCATATTTGCATCAAGAGGGCAAAACCCTGTTCTGTAAGACTCGGTGACTGTGAGCAAGGTTCTCAAAACCTGTCTTGCTGCAGTCAGGGTTTTATTTATTACTAGAGGAACTCTAACATCTCAAGTATAACTGCTATATTTCATTATTAAACAACAGAGTTTTCAGCTTGGGTTTTAAACCTGGTGTTTTTAAGTCTGCAAACTCTGAAGGACATGGTAAGAAGGGCGTCTTGCTTTCTGAATTAGTATTTAATGTGTGGAAAGTGTACATCCCAGTTGAAGTTTGTCTTCAGAAGCTTCTAATTAGGACAGAGTGATTTGATTTTTCAGGAGGTACCTTTGGGTTTCCTGAAATAACAAGACAATCACAAGGGAGATGCAGAGCAGGTATTGCAGGTTACTGTCATCTTTCCAACTGTCAGAAGTGTTTTGGTGGTAAATGAACCCATGTGTTTGAATAAATAAATATTTTTTACTTAATTTATGGGTTTTGTGCTGAAAAAAGCTGTCGAGTTTGAGGTATAATGACTGACTTTTTCTTTTGTTTGCAGTGGCATGAAAATTTTCAGGAAAACTGAGTGATGTTTTAAGCAACTTCCCCGCAGGATGCGGAGACACTTAGGTATTATTTTCCATGTTACTTCATACAACAAAGCAGGAGCAAGGAGGCAGGAGTGCAAAGTATAAAGTGGCCTCTTGGGGAGTAATGATATGGTATGCATTGCAGAGAAAAGCAGGCAAGCCTTTGAAATCACTGCAGTCAGTCTAGGACGTGTGAATAAAGACAAGAATTGCSCTGTATCTGGTTTTCTGCCACAGCTGAAAGGCTGCTCGTGTTAGCTCACAGAGAGCGTTTTATTTGGTAACTAAGCTTTTGTGATCCCGAATTCTGGGTGCAGAGGTGAGACCTTACAATTGATGGTTAAATGTCAGAGGGAGCTCCTGAACAGTGCTGTGGAGAAGGATAGGCTCTCAACTGGGAAGGCTGGTGCTTGGTTCTGTGGAGCAATGACCATGACTGAAACAAGCTTCTCCCAGAAACTTCTAGACAGACTTACACAGGCAACACTTTTGTCTTTTAATCTCCTTTTCAATGGGAAAAGCAGCATGTTTGTGGATTGTGGAAGCATCCATCTTCCTRTTTTCCTGATTAACATTTAGAGGCACCTTGAATCCTCTTATCCCAGCAGATGTGCACCAACAAAAGAGATATCTGGAGACTCAGGTCTTGAATCAGCGATGCATCATGCACTGGATGCAGCGCTTCAAAACCTGAAGCTGTTGAGTGATGCAAGTCTCCAGGCTCGTGCTGTGTGACCACAGCGTGGTTAGTGGGGTCCTATGCGTGGCACTGGGCTCTGGCTCCCTTTGGAGTTAGTCTATAAAGGTGAGGAAGGATTCTAAAGCAAAGCAGCAGATGTGAGCCTTTGCCCTTGTGAATTCATTGTTCTTCCCTGGCGCTGAGATCCTCTGTGTCAGAAGAGGGGAATTATTAGTGCAAGATGTAGTAGGTAGAAACACAGAGACTTTTTGTTTCTGTCTGAAATCACCTCGTCGAGCTTTGGGGCTGGTATGTTGGCAGCTGAGCAGAAGGCTGTTTATTCTACATGACTCTCGGAACAGTTTGGAATAGCTTCCAAATACAAATCAGTGGCTTGTTCCCCAAAAAGCTAGTCAGAAACTTTTATCGTATCTGACAGTCATCACTCTTGCTTTTATGGATCAGCTCTGAAGAGCCAGTGTAATTAGAGCATCATGTGTGGTCTCCAGGCAAGCTTTATGACTCTGCCAGTGGAATGCAGATTTTGCTTATAAAGTTTTAAATTATTATCTGTATACTTGTGAAGACCTTGTTTATTCAGCAAAGCCACTTGCCTGGTCTCGAAATTGGCAGAAGAGAATCCTCCTTCCTTCCCTTCTTGCTTTCCTCATGTCCTCCAAAATGGCATAAATCACGTCCTCTTTCCTCGCTCTCCCAAAAATGTAGGTTTCATTTCAATGAGAACTATAAAATTTCAGGTAACCTCTCTTCCTCATCTTCTCTTTTGCAAAACAATTTCATGTAATTACATGGAATTACAATAAAGTCTGTCTGTGGGATTTGTTGATCCTTGCAGGATGAAGTGTGTGCAATTCCTTCTGCTTCTCCTCCCCTGGAAATCCCCTTGCACGTTGTCTTTGTGCGTAGCAGATGCTCTCTCCCTGTTGGTATTGGTAGCTCTCTTCAGCAGTCTGTTACCATTGAAAGCTATAAAATGATGAAAGAGGAGAATGAGGAATAATAAACCGCTTTAACATTTCTTGCAGGGATGAAGTCATACACGTTAGGTGTGTTGTGGGGAACATGCTCTGGAAGGTGTGATGTGTTATTGCTGCTGTTTTAATAGAGCTGCAGGGAGCCTGATGCAGAAATGAAGAAGTTCCTTCTTAGTACTGGCCCCTTCTGATATCACGCTCCCCAAGATCTGCATTTTCCAAATTCTCCAGCTTCCATTACCTTTAAAGAAGTATTCCCCAGCTTTGGGG
Organism: Oceanodroma leucorhoa; assembly: GCA_030449065.1. Taxonomy (NCBI): domain Eukaryota; kingdom Metazoa; phylum Chordata; class Aves; order Procellariiformes; genus Oceanodroma; species Oceanodroma leucorhoa. Next base: position 8,542,745 of record JASVER010000039.1, on the reverse strand, counting down.
GGGAGGAAGGGGATGACTCTTACAAAAGTACCGAAATTTTGGCGCTTACCCAAAACTTTTTTTCTCTTTGGCTTTTAAGTCCCTTGTTTATGGAAGTAGTTCTTCCTTGTAGTCTCCTTTTTTCTCCAGAAGATAAAACTGCGGATTAAGTAATGTTACTCATGGGAGCTCTCGTGATGGTTATCGGCTTCCTTTGAAATACTGAATTGCTCTCTGTTTCACAAACTGTAACACTGGCAAATAGGGATGTGGGGGTATAAATTTTTGCAATAGTGTCTATTCAACCACTGTTTGAGAGAGACTTTTTTTTTTTTTAATTCCTCGCTCTTGGGCCTTATGAAAAATGGTAAAATCTTTTCAGTTTGAAAGGGACCATGGACAAATAGATGGTATTGGAGAGCTGCAAAACATGAAGTGACTCTTACGCTATAGTTCCTCCTGTGCAGTCTTCACAGCAGCTTCGTAACACAGGTCAGATCTGCTATTTCTTTTCAGCAATGAATATCCATCTGGGAACAAAAGCAATGTGTAAGCTTCATATATGTAGCTTTAAGTCAGAATGCTAATTTTAAATTTAAAATCACTTTTAGGTTAATTTATGAATGTCTTTATTAGCTCAATAAATGGAACCTGCAAGAGCAAAGCAGATTGCTACTGCTGTGGTATCATAAAAGAACTTGTTTTTTCTAACTTAGTTAAAAGGAATTTATGTGAAAATAACCGGCAAGAAAAAATAAATTACATGCATGATTCAGTAATTCACAGTGCCTGTGAACTTGTCTACTAGCACAGGCTTCATCTTGGGGGAAAGGAAAATTGCAGCTAATTTGTGACAGAAATATGACTGTCAAGAAGGAATGAATAAAATGGACAAGAAGGAATTCTTCATTCTGGGAATGTGTTTTGCTCTTTTCAAAGAAAGTTTTGGTTTAGTTGTGTTCTGCTGCTTTACCTTTTCAAAATCCCTTTCAAAAAAGCATTTGGGCTTTAGCTCCTGGAAGAGATTAACAACTCTTCTGCATAACAAATGCATCTAACTGATGGGGGTTTCTCATGGTAACAGTTCCTTCTACCAAACAGATTCTTGACAAATTTTTCTCCCATGGGATAAATCATTCATAAAGGTTAAATATGACTGGACTATTGTTTTTGTCCTAATTCAAAAGTTGACTTAAGGTTGAAAATTCTTTCATTGTTCTGGTCCATTTGCTTTTGTCTCAGCTATGGTCTTTCTGTTGTGCAGTTGTAAATTAGCATATTGCATCATGTTTGCAGATAAAATTTTAATGAAAATTCTTATGTCAGTGTGGTTGTCCAACAGAAAAAAATGGATTGCTCTGAGATAGCTGAAGGGAGAGAAGAACACTTTATGGAACCTGGGATCACAAGTTACTTTTAAGTGTCTTGAATCAGGTACTTAAAGCAGTTAAGAGAAAAAATTTATTGAATTATCCGTTTTACAGAAATCTTTATTTTGAATTATAGATCACCTGCTCTAACCTTCCATGGTCTAAATGTGTTTAACACACATGCGGTATTTTATCTCCCCCCAAAATTACGGGTGAGGAGAAGAATCAAAGAAGAAAATCTGGTTTACTCAAGCTTGGGTAAGAGAATGCCTGTATGATCCCCCAGCCTGCCTTTAGAAGGCTTTGTATTAATGTGGGTTTGAAGAAGAGAAAAACCAATGACTTAACCTTGGGAAAAAACCACTTGCCCTAAAAGGAAGCTCAGTAGATGCTATCGGCTGTATTCCACTTATAATCTCTCCAGATGTTTGTGGAAACGTAAGTGGATTTAAGTATCCTTAAGAGTCGTGTGGTTGATGAAATCGGCTAGAATCAGGGATGGCCATGCATCTTTCTACAAGTTTTAGAACTTGATTAATACATAGCTTTCTTGCCTCCTGCATTTGCTCTCATTAAAACTTCTGAAATTGTTGGGAAGAAAGTGGCAAGTTTCGTTTGAAAAACAAACAAGATGTTCGAAAAACATCTTTATTCCTTTGATGCTGCATATGAACATTTTTAAATTTACTACATTTCAGCTGTGCAGCGTAGTGTACAGGTTGGTCAACAAGGATTCTGAACTTGTCACAAACAAATGTGAATTAAATCTATTTATTTTCCTTGAATCTTACAGTTTTGTTTCAGTTGATGTGGGCTCTGTCATAGCAATTGCTGTGTAGTAAATTATTACTAAATGTTAGGTGGTAGTGGTGATCATTTCAAAGATAGGGTGATCTAGAAGAGACAGCTTGCAGGAAAAGCAGTCAGTCATATTAACAAAACTGGCAATAAATGCCTCAAAACATCATCATCATTTTATACCCCTTTTGGTCATGCTGTTGAGTTAGGTGAACTATGTCCTTGTTTGTGTTTCAGAGAAGAAATCTGAAATATAGTCACTTCAGGGAAAATGCAAGTGCCCTGATTTATTGATGTTATTTTATCAATTTTGCACAGGTTTTGCGGGGAGGAGGGAAGGAAGGCAGATTAGCCATTTCAGATGAAGACAGGCAGAAATGTTCACAAATGCCTGTCACACCCCAAAAGCAGTAATCAAATTACTGCCGTGAAGAAAAGTGATATAATTGATGATGAAACTTGAAATCAGTGCCTGGAGCATTGGAAAAGCTGACAGTGCGAGCCAGTGTATTTAAAAAGAAGAGTGGGTGCAAATCTATTAAATATGTTTTTAAGGAGAAGGAATCTTCTGCAGAAGGATGCGGTATCAGTAATTCACGGGCACGAACAAAATGCTACATCAGTGATTTACAGTGTCAGGTGGGGCTATTAACATGATTAGAGTTCAGAGTTTAATTCACTTCCCTCTTTAAAAGAGGAGAATTATCTCCTGTAAAGTCTCATACGAGTTGTTTTAAATGGTGTGTGAGGACCCCTCTGGGTTAATCTGGAGGAACCATTTTAAAGTAGTCAGAGAGACGGTGGGCATTGCATGTTCCTGTTTCTTAGACATATGGTACCCATGATCAAGTCTTTTTTATTATTTTTTTTTTTCTTAAAGGAAGAAGCTATCCATCAAAAGTACTAGGTAACTAGGTGACTTTTATTTCTAGTGCTATCAATCTATTGCTAGCTCTCCTTTTACATGCACTCCAATAGCAAAAACAGAATTTGTGTGGGACATCTGCACTTTTCTTTAAAACCCTAGCAGGTGGGAGAAATTGTCACGCTGTCGTCAGAGTAGGGTTTCTAGTGTCATTTGTATGTTAGAGAGCATCCCTCTCATTTCAGTTGCTGTAAAGGAGACCGGTTTTAAGTTGAATATCACTAGTTAAGGTACCAGTTTCTGACAAAACTGATTGCAGTATCAGTAGRCATTTGCTTTAGGCCTTTTTCCGTAAATCTCTGAGTTCACATGCCTCTGCAGTCTCTGAAAGTAATTGATATTACCACAATATTTTATCAACATCTATCAATATGAGAAACCAAACTCAGCAAAACCTAGATGGGAACAATTCATAAAGTTCATGGAAGACAGGTAAGGTTGGGGTTAGCAACCGAGAAGACGATTCAGGTGCAAGCCACGATTCTGCTGCTGCAGTCCATCAAAAGTGTAGGAGGACAAGGTTGCTGGTCGCACTGCGTGAAGCAGCGTTGACTTGCAGTCCCCGTAGATTACATCTCTCTGCACAGAGCAAGCAGGAGCAGGTCTGGTTCTGTCTGGGCTGAACCCAGTGCGTGCCTCTGGTGAGTGAAAGGAGGCAGAATATGGGCTGGTGGCAAGAGGTGCAGGAGTTTCTGACCGAATAACCCCCCTGGGAGCTTCTGCCTGCCTGCAGAGCCAGCTCTGGCCGCTGCACAGGAGGGTCCCTGCAGGGCTGCAGTTGGCTTGCTGGGACCCAGCACTGTCACCCATCTCCTGGTACATGACCTGACACAGCTGATGTGTCTTGTGACCTACGCTGGAAAACAAGATACTTGAGAGTTCGGATGAAAATTTTGTCACTTAAGGGTATTTAAGTATTTTCTTCCTAACCTATGAGAACCGTTCTGTTGGCACAGATTTGAAGCCATTTGAATTCCTTAGTCAGAAGAAAAAAGCAGTGCTCCCTTCTCAGTATCAAATGACTTCATTTCTTCTGAAGATCCTAAAACCAGAACTGCCTCCTGGAAGTCTTGTTGTGACTGTCTTGGTATCCTCTGTGCTTATGGGAATGATATTTGCATAGTTTGTCACAACTTTTAAGGTACTTCTTGCACGAAGACCCCATGAGTTAGGCATGGCATCATTACCCTCATTTTATAGATGAGAAATGAAGCCCAGAGACACCAGGGGAAAGGAACTAATCTCCCCAGAAGCAAGATGAGTGTAGGTGAAAAATGAGAGTCTCATTGCTTCCTTCATTAGGAAATCTGTTTGCAGTCCCAAGCCCCAGTGCCTTTAGATGTTTGCCACCCAATTCTCTAAATCTGCTTTTTGAACACAGTTTGTCTTCCCTGTTTGCCCTGCAGAGCTGCTGCTTGCTATCTTGGGCATCCTCCTCTTTCTCAGTTTTCAATTAATCTCTCCCCACTCATCTCGGTCTGTTCCTCTCTGGCTGGCGCGGAGCTCTCCCGACAACTCTCATCTATGGGAGGGAAGTGTGATTTAATGGGGAGGAAAGAGGAGCTGAGTGCTCGTAGCTGTGAGTGATATCTGAGCTGTAGGTTTATTGACGTATACACCTCACCTTGCTTAAAGTCTGCTCCGGTATCTCAGGAGATCTCTTCCATCTCTTGCAGCTTGCTTTACACTTTTCTGGACTAACTTCTTGGCTGCTTCTTCCGCTGCTGTGGGTAAAACTTCAGGCAGATGCAGTGCTCTTGCTCTGACCTTCAGTATTGCTCCCGCAGCTAATATGAAATGCCATACAAACCTTGATGCAATTTTCCATGGCTGCTGTAGGCAAAGTGTCTTATTAATGGGGGAACCACAGGGGATTCTGATTGCGCTGTTGCTTCTGATTGTCACACTGGCTTAAAGATAAGTTATGCTTGGGGTAGTCTGGCCATATCTCCCCATGCATTTCACTTGGGTATAAAATAATCCGCACCTAGATGCTTTTCTATTATCAAAGTGTTTTAGGTGAGTTTGGAATTAAAAGCTCTCTGTGTAAGATTGGTCTCCTAGGGGAGTGATTTGTGAGGCAGTAACTTTACTGGGAGCTGGAAGGGGAATTGAGGCTGTAGAGGGGAAGTGGTTTCAGAAGGACGTGGGGAACTGGAGCGGGAACTGGGTGTTGACCAGGGAATTCTTGTTGGGAGTCTGGGAGGGAAGGTATTTCAAGAACAAGGTTTGGATGGAAGTCAAAGTATTGGTCTGGGTAAGAATTGTGTATACTAGGTGGGCTGGACATCTGTGGGCAAATGGAGAGGTGGAACCCTTGTATTTGTAGCAAGCAAATAGTTGGACTTTGTGTGAAGGGGGGGGGGGAAAGGAAACTAAAATAATTCTTCTGGTCTAAATGCTTGATTTCAACACAGCTGGAGTGATTGCAACTTTCTAAGAGCATTTTCCCCAAGCTGAAGTTTCAGCTGGCATAAAAGCTAGTATTTGACATCTTTTTCATGTAATGACTATATTAACAAAAGAATGCCTCGCTGTTGGCTGCCTTTGTAAAACAACTCCAGTGCAGTTCGTCATTCTCTTAACTCGTGTGTGTGACTTAAAGTCAGCTCAAAACTCCCACTGGAATGCAAGCAGGTCAGCTTGCGCACGCACACAGCTAGAGTATTAGAAAGTACTCCACAAGACTTGACAAAGGCTCTTTGCAATTGTTCATTTCTGTTGTAGCCGGCAGTTTTAATACACTGATGTTTGCTGCACCGCAGCGTTTAACATTCCTATCCCAGGAGCAGTGAGAGAAGTATCACATTCATCTCCAGGTGCTCAGGCATCCAACCTGAGATGCTGCAGTACGGTCTGTAAAGCATACAGTTATTAGGAGTTCCTTCGTAATTAATGATAAGTTTTAATAGTTGTTGCAAATACTGACTTCAGCTACTTGCTGAAAGCTAAATATTCTTGCAGCACTGAAAATTAACCTCACTGGCCAGAAGGTGCTGGCCAGAGTCTGTGTGTTGAATTGTCCTAATGTTTCTGGTTTCCCTGACCTGCGGATGGCTTTCCTTAGACAGCTGTTTGAATTCAAAGTTGTATTACAGTTCTAATTTTTTTCTAAAGTGCCAAAACACAGACTTATCTGTGCTCTCCCTTTTCCCTGTGGGATGCACCCACAGTTAGTTAAACTTCGCACCTTTACGGGAAGTCTTAAAGGCTAAAGTTCACAGCTTTTCTCCAATACTCAGAGCATCTGATGGGAAGGCTGGTTTAAAAAAAAAAAAAAGTCTAGGGAGTGTTTTATGTGCTGTGTAATTTAAATAGCTATCCTGATTTCTTCTGTCTCTAAAAAAAGTGCAAGGGATAGGGCAGGACCATATAGAGAAAGAGCTAATCTGTATTTTAAGCCATGCCACCAACACAGCCTGGTGGGGTGTGTATGTGGGAGGAGATTTCTAAATAGGAAACTGTGATGTGAGGACTCCTAGGAGCCATGAGGATTGTGTAAATGTTTTCTCTTTAAAGCAGAAATAGTCTGCTTTCTCTACTGAGAAAACTCACTTCGCTTTTGAGAGAGCACAGTTTATAAACTGTGATGACGGGATATGAAGCAAAGGGATTCAAGTAGGATTCTGTAGACTAAAAAAAAACCCAAAAGAACATTTCTATACTGTTTTGATTTATTTTAAAATCATTTTATCTTCATCTTGTTGCCATCATTCAGATACAGCTGACTACAGGTGTAGGGAAGCACAGAAGTTTTAAACAGAACATAAATAGGAGAACTGACATTTGTTTCATTACTGTGAACATAATCTGGATAGGTGAGAAAAAGGAATGTGAGATAAGTGCTAGACATYGGCTTCGTTATAATTTACATTTTATTAATAAATATTCTTGGAAGTGACGTTTTCCTTAGCACCTTATTGTAAACTGCTGCTGAGGCTAAGGGGGTCGTATTTCCTGCTGGTATAAATTGGCATAGCTGAATTAAAAGCATGATGATTTTCCACCAGCTTTGGAAGCTGCTCAAGTTGGAGGAGGAAAAGTTATCTCTCTTTGTCAGACTGAATTGCAGAACTGGGCTTTGCTCTTCTCTGCATATTGCTGTGACAGATAACAGGCCTTTATTTTAGTGGAGAAAGGCACATGAATAACCTACAGCTCGAAATTAAGGCTAGACAAATTAAACTTAAAAGTTAGACACTTTGCTGGATAGTGCAAGACGATGTAACATAAGACCAAACTACCTGGTCAATGGTATGTTTCTTTTCTCTTGATGTTTTCAGATCATGACAGAATGCCTTTCTGGGAGACTTTTAGTTGGACTGAAGCTATGGGTTTTATACAGATGTAACTGTGGGAAACTGGCTTGTGTGACATGATCAGATTAAATAGCTAATGGTTTGTTCTGGTCTTAAAAATCTCTGCTGTCCAGTGCTAGTTACCTTGCTAATGATGGTGTAATATTCCAGTCGCTTTAAAAAGCAGTGAGGTGAATGTCTTTCTGAGACGGTTTACGCAGTCCTTTAAAAATGTAATTCCACATTGTAAGAGAAATCTTGGTTTTGTGAAAGTGATGCTGTGTTCATATTAAAGCTAAATTGCAGTTTATTCATTAAAGCCTTTTTGTATGATGGATGGAAATACTAAAGCAAAGCATCTGCCGGCCACAAAATGGGGACTTTTCTGAGCAATTGCTCAGCAGATTTCAACCGATGAGATTTTGTAAACTCATCACAACACAGTATATAGGAAAAGTATGACTGAGAAACTATCTAGGTTAAAAAAGCAAGAGAGAGATGGGTTAATATGAATGCGATGGTGAGTTGTGTCCCAGTGTCCTATTCCATCTCTGGATGAAGACTGTTGAAGTCCTGAGAAGGTCATGTTGACATCCACCTCCTCTGATGTGGATGAGTGAATGTTCTTTGCTGTAGCTGATGGTTGTTCGAGACAGCCAGAAGTGCCCGTGGCAAATTCTTCTGCAGGAGACTGGGGGCATTGCAGGGTGTGTGCTCCACATGTAGTTTGCTTGAAGACATAATTTTGGATAATTGCTCTTGGTTTGTTTCTGGAGAATTCTAAATTTTCCTCCAGAGAAACTCAGTAACAGTGTGTCCCTGATCAGCTGCTGAGCACCAGGCCCCAGGAAGGTTAGTAGAAGCTTACAGGGGCAAAATTGTGTTTATTGAAGATTGATTAGTGCTGAAGACTGCTGTCTCTTTCTCCCACTTCAGTGGGAAACCAAATTTTGAAGGGAGCTGTGTTTCCTGGCTGTGAAGTTGCTAGCTCAATTTTTTTTTTTGTATTTTTGTGCTTTTCAGCTGTGCTGAATTGATCATTTTCATATGGTGTAGAAAAGACACTCTTGGTGTTTTTTATGGTGGTGTGGGTTTTGTTTGTTTGTTTTTTGTTTTTTTTTAATAAAGCTGTAGCAGCCCGGTTTGTGCACATAGACTGAAAATCTGGCTCTCCTGCAGTGCTGGGCAAAACTCAGAAAATTCATCAGAATGTCACACAGGGTCTACTATTACCTGTTCCTTGTACTCGTTGTGCAGGCAGACCCCTCACCAAGAGAATGTATGTCTGGGAAGGGACCTCCTGGGTCATTGGGTCCATTTTCCTGCCATCATAAGGAATCACATCATATGAGCCCTTTCATTAACTGATCAAACTCTATTTTAGAAGTACGAACACTTTTTGCCCCCACTACTCCCACTGGAAAACTGATACAGAACCTCATCTTCTGATTTCTAGCATGTATTTATTCACAGCTGGCTTGCGCACCCGTGTTTTTATGCCAACACTGTCCTTCAGTGTACATAGGCTTTTGCCTCCCAAGTGTTTAGTTATCTGCTGTATCCAYAAGCAGAAGTTAAACCCCTTCCCAGCCTTCTTTTGCTTCCTTTGGTCAGGCCAGCAACGATCATCCTCTTAGTCCTTTCCACCCACTCCAGAGATAAAACTGAAATTACCCGCCTGAGAAATTCTTCTCAGCGGTTGCTAATGCTCTGAAGAGAAAAAGCTAGAGGAAACTTTAAAGGATGGCTAAACTGAGAATCTTTTTAAATTTAACTTCTGTTTCATGGTCTTTGTAAAGAATGTCGTCAGCTTTTTGTTTTGTGGAAGCCGTGGCTGCTGATAACTTTCAAGCTCAGCAATAWGAGGGCTGTGGGGCTTTTTCATCGTAGAGGTTCCTTGAGGAAAAAGCCAGAGGAGAGAATTGGGAATGTATTTCTCATGTTGTAGAAGTAATTTGTGGGGGGTATTGTGGAAAATACTGTGGAAAATACTCTATCCCAGCCGAAACCAGGACAGTATGCTGGTGTGAGATGTCATTGTAGTCCTTGTGGCAGAGTTGCTCCTTGTGAATTGGGTTTTTGGCATTTTGGTGTGATCTGGAAGAATCTGAGCTGTCTCTTTACCACTGCTGTTCAAGAATTTATCACTTTAAAGAAGCAAGCTGTCCTACAGATATGCTGTAGCTGCATATTTCTTTCTTCTGGTCAATGAGATGTCAAATTTCAGACCACTCTTTGGCAGGCAGGTGATAATAGCTTTAAGTTTAAAGAAAAGGATGAAATGACTGAACAATCTAGGACATGTAAGAACAGCTGGAAAAGAGATGACTGAAAGAGGGGGTAATGGTGAAGGTCTACTAATCTTGAGATGGAAAAAACTAATAGAGGATATTGTTTATTGTCTTTTATAATAGAAGAATCAGGAAACATATTAAAACTTAAGGTGTCTTCAAAAATATACAGAAGGAGATTATTCTTCACACAGAACCTGGTTGTGGAAGTCTCTGTGCAGGATAATCTGATTGCTGAAAGTTTCTGTGGGTTCAAGACGTGGATGTGGGAAAATGCATTGGTGGTTCTCACGTGCAAAGACAACCTCTGCTGGCTCAGGAAACCCTTGGGCCACAAGTTGGGATTATTTTGGGAAAGTATCGTGGTATTTGTGTCCTGTTATATTTATCCCAGGTCAAACAGTATTTGTGACTGTCCAGAATGTTTAGTTCAGGGAACCTTGGGGCTTGTCAGGTCCAGCTGTTCTTAATGTGGTTTTGTACGTATTGCATGTTCTTGTATGTCTTGTAAAGTTTCCATCTTTACAACAAGTGGTAAATATTAGGGTGATTATCTTGATGATTAATATGTCCATTTAAATGCTGTTATGATATATGTTGTCTAACATGCAAGTTGGCCCTGAGCTTTCCAGCTGAAATCTTTAATACTGAAGAAATTCAAACCTCTCTTGCTGTGAGAGGTAAGTCATAATAGGTTTTATGGGAAAAACTGTTGGAAGAATTAGATAGAGCCCTAAAAACATGCAGAGGGGAAGCAGTATTACACTTTGTATTTAAGCTCAAGCCTCTATGTATGATTGCAGGAAGACATTCGAAAATAGCTATACCAGAGCTCTGAAGGATTCTTCAACCTACTGATACGAGCTCTGGGAACTGGGCTGTAAACTCCTTGAAACCCGAACAGATGTTTTGGTATATAGCTTCAAAGCTTTGAAAGACTCTTTTCCCCACATGCCTTTCTATGTGAGGAGACTTTTAAGAGCCGCTGAATAAATTTTATTATCTTTTTGACAAAAGCAGTGTCCACATGGAAGAGGCAGGCTTTGAACAGTCATGGGCTCAGAAGTGAAACAATAACAACATAATGCCGGCCCAATTGAACAAAAATGGAATAGAAACGGGAAAGACGCGTGTCAGCCTGTTTAGGACCCAGAGGGGTGAGAGTTTTGAGATGCTTCAATAGCTTCTTCATGAAGATAGTAAACACAAGGGAGCTATATTGGCTTTAGCTCTGCTACATTAGATAGAAGAATTCTTAATGTGGGGGAAGAATATAGATGAATAACAATCCAAATGTTGTTCATGTTGTTTTATGTGCATTTAGAAATGCATCTGACAGTGATTAGAGTGAGTTGAGAACTAACAGAGTTTTGAATGGGGAAAAAATATAAGGAAAAGGGAGTAAATTTAACTTATCCTCTATCCTTTCATCCCCTTCCCACACACTAACTGAACTGGGTGTGTATTAGTACTGGAGGCTCTGCTGTGCTGGTGCTGTACGAACGCCCAGGAAATTATAATCCCTGCTGTAGGAATTTATCAGACTAATGTATCAATTTATCAGACTATAAAGCCATCCCATAAAGCTTCTTTTCCACCAGTCGCCAATGCCCAACAATGTACTGAGTGAACATCAGAGACAGTGACATGTCGTTGGTGAGAACTGTGGCCATTTCTTCTGCAACCAGAAGGGGTAAGCAAAACCATTTTAGAAGGGCTCCGTGCAAGAGCCTCTTTACACTTTCCATGTTGCAATTTGGAGTGTTTGTTCTCCTCTGTTTAGGCTTTTGTTTGCCTTGTGTCATTGCAGTGAGTCGAGAGCGCAAAAAAAAAAAAAAAGGAAATATTTTTATCATAGAGATTTTTCAGTTTGAAGATCTGAACCAGTTGTGGAATTGCTTTGATCCCCCACGCCGCCCCTGGCCCCCCCACCAAAGGGGAATGCACCCTTGAATCACACGACTGCCAGAAACTCTGGCCCATTTTTAAACTATCAAAGGCAGGATGGAGTTTATTTGCAAGGTCAAGATCTACTTGACCTTAATAATAGCACTTATTAATAGTAATGAGCACTTCCTGTGGGGAAAAACACTAACACAATTTGTGAAAGTTATTTTACTTGATGGTCACACAAACTCTATAGCGCATCAAGAGTAGGGTACCTGGCTGTGATGTGACACGTGCTGCAGCATTTAGGCAGAAGGCTTTGTTTTTCTTATGGATGTATTGATGGATTTTCATGTGGATGTTTGACTTTTGAAAGCATAGCTTCAGTGTTCTAAAAGACAAATAAATGAAACTGTAGGGTAAAAGAGCAAACCCAAACCAGCTCCAAAAATATAGGAAACATAGCAGCAGACGTGTCCGCTCAGGGAAGATTATAACCCTTCAAATTGCCAGAGCCTCTTTAGCAGCTACTTCGCATTGTGGGTTTATCTGGCAGAAGGAAGATGACAGGGTTGCCAGCCTGCCTAATGATCTTCATCTAACATTTACCTTATTGAGAGGGGAATAATTCTGTTAAATTAACATCCTAGCATATTTGCTGTCCAGCTAGTTGATGAATTAAATAGCCTGAAGAAAATGTTTTATGACTCATTTATCCATAAAAATTGCTGAATTTTTCACACAAAAGGGAATGAATTTTCAGTAGTCGTGTGCTGCAATGCCCTGCGTCCCTTGTCTGTAAAAATATATATATGTATGCATATTTATGTATAAAAATAATAACTTTAATAAAAGCTGTGTGTCTTTGGGAAGTAGGAGAGCACACGGGCAGATACCGCTCTTGGAGCGACCCAGCTCGTGCAAGCACCGGTGCTTTGCCGCCCGGCGTGTGCCTCCTGCTCGGAGGAAGCGCAGACCGTTAATGACAGCCTACGAGTCTGTGACACTTGGATCATTCGATCAATCAAATGTGCCAGCCCAGCCAGCTGTCCTCTTCCATCAGCGTCCGAAAGTGCCTCACCGAAGGCCGCAGGTGCCAGCTGCCTCCTAAATAACCACTGGACCTGCCCCAGGATAAGTGTATTTAGGGAACCTGTTTAGATTGAATTTTCTGTCYTGACAGTCCCTTTTGAGTTTCAGTTTAGAAAAGGAGAATAAACAAATCATAGGCTAATAAACAAAGCAGCACATCTATAACAAGGAATCCAAGCCTGGGGCTTTGCACTTATCTGTTGTAGACCCGTTGTGAGGCATCACCATAAGTGCCTGTGACAGTAGGAGATGTTGCTGAGAATGCAGTCGACTTGTGCTTGGTTTGACCGAAACTTGTAACGTCACAGTGCAGTCTGTGGCTCGCGGATCCACCAACCCATTAAAATTTTACGTCACTTCTATTACTGTAGTTGGGTGTGCCAAAGASGTCAAGAAGAGGAAGACTCAATTTTATGAGAAAATACATTGTGAACATGCACATTAGAATGATGTTCCATAAGCAAATTTGCTTTCTTTCAGTCATTTCCAGCRTGAAAGAGAAACGTACACTATGCAGATGTGGAGAGCGTATCTGTGAGTCCTAGGTGAGGTGGTGCTGCTGCTGCACCACCTGAAAGCCTTCATGTTTGAGAAGTCCACCATATAGGGGTAAACCAGTGGTTTTCAGATCTGTGGGCAGGGATACTTCTGCATCCTTAAGGCCTGAGGACTCCAAAGCTTCAGTGTTTGAGCATGTCAGGCTGAGGAGCTTGAAGGTATGAGAGGCTGGGGCAGGAGGAAGATACGGGCACTCAGGCTTTTACAGTGGAAACCTGTGTTTCAAGGCAAAAAAAGTTTCTTCTGCTGCTGTAGCCCCCAAAATGACATGCGGTAGGCGATATAAACTGTCTTCACAAAGAGGGTCTGCCGCTGTTCTGGGTTGCAGTGGTTCTGAGTGCAGCAGGTTCCCCTCGTACGTCTATATCAAGTTTTTCTCTGCTATTATCATCACTAGATCATTGTCCTCACTTGATGCTTTCTAGGCTGCTCATTCTTATTCTCCAGCATGTATGTGTTTTCTATTATTTGCTTGCTGAAYGCAATCGCTTGCAATTTTCCAGGTTGAAAAAATGAAGCTCCTTTGAAAAAAATGTAATGGAACATCCCCAGGTTGAAACAGGCTCTGAGCACAGCTGATGGCATAAGGCCTTTAATTTACTGAACGTCAGTGGTTTGATGGCAATTCAACATGACTGGTGATTGCCTGCATCGTGTTACTGCTGTGGCTGAAAAGGCTGTTTACCTTTGGAAGACAGAAAGCTCAGCTGAGCAACACACAGAACAGAACAATCTCCTGTGACYTGCTAATAATTTTTTTCCAAAAGACTCCCCAATTGCTGAGGAGCATAAACCCCTGGAAAAAAAACTTCTCTTTGTGCATATACTTGTTTATATATCTGTTACAAATAGGTCAAACGAGAAAAATGGTGTTTGGGGCTAAATTTGCAAAAGAACACTTTATATCAGGAGTTTTCTTTGCTGTGGGGTGATTCTTACTTTGACCAGTGGAAGACATTTGTTTTTCAAGAGATTTCTCACGTTTATCGTCCCAGCTCACCCCAGCACTCTTTCTCTGTATTTCTGATGTTTGTTGTGGGACTACTTAGAAGTGTGAGTGGCCCGGTACGAGTTGGAGAGCAATGGTTCAARAAGGAAAAAAGCCATCTGGTTCTCATTAATTTGCTGAAATGATCAGAACACTTTCTAAGACAAACCACGCTGTGTGTAGGGAAAATAGAGGCAGGGGCTCTTCCATTTATGCTAACAGGKTGGTGAAGTGGATGCAAACTCACCTGCCAAAGAACGATTGTGTTTCTAAAAATGAATTTGGGGTCCAAGGTCCTTAGATAACATCAGGCTTGATGGTCTTTTATCATCTCTTTTATCTATTATCACCTGGGATATTGCAGGCAGTGGCAGTGTTAGCTTCCTCCCACTGCCATGCGAGTGATTATGGAGGGAATAATTTTCTTGTGTTAGAAAGACAGCTAGGATCTTGCATACTCTTTGAAGAAAGAAGTTAATTTAAAAAAAAMCAACCATTTTTAGAGGTGCACATCTACAAGTAGCACAGCTTAAAGTGAGACGCGCATACAGTAAGTTTTGGTTGCTGCTGGAGCAGCAGCCCCTTAATGGCAGGCTTTGTAGCTTATCACGAATGGCTGTATTTCTGATGTGCTGCCTTCCTTTTAACATTTGGCTTTTAGGCCTTGTCTTCTGGGCTTTTGTGGGTACAGAGCAAAATTTGTTGAAACACTCATGTGTGTGCTCTCGTTCGCAGCCTGAGCGGTTTCCAGGCTCCTGCAGTCCTACGTGGCCCATCTGTTGCTGTGCAAGCATTAATGTACATGACTTGCATTGCACTCGCTGCTGCTGGTGAATCTATCAAAGAGATTACTAGCTTGCTAAAGATGATTTTATAGACTCTGCAGCTGGTTTGTTTAAAACTAGATTACTGTCACATTTAGAAACATTTAGCACCACTGGACCAATGAGGAATAATAATTTAAAGAGGCTGCCTAGATTTAATCAGTTTTCAGGAGATGAGACTTAATCAAATGTAAGAGGTTGAGAAGTCTGATAGAGCTAATGAATTTGAATATGTAATACAGGGCCTGCCCGAACCGTAGCACACTTTCTCTGGCCACTGTTGGTTCATAATAATGAAGCGTTTGCGAAAGTTATCAAGTCAATAGGTATAAAATCCTTTGTGCAAGGAATCTTGGCAGTGGGGGGAAAAAATTACCTGAACTGAAACTCAAAGTAGACATTGCATGAGATTTCTTTCAATATGAGAATTCAAAGAGTTAATTTTCAAACCATTTTCATAATATGTAAGAGAAGAGAATTGGGAAATTACCTTGAAGAAGAAAGATACCCTGACAAGCTACTCTTGGTGTAGACCTCCAGCATGTACACCCTGGGCAGGTGTTTTAACTTCACTGGCTCTCAGTTCCCCATCTGTAAAATGGTTTGTGCTAAACCTTTCCTGCTCTTTTTTGTCTATTTTGTGTGTTACTGTTATAGCTAGAGAAGTGTTGACTTTATAAAGAAAGGCCAGCTGAGGTAGATGCTGTGCAAATGCATGCTACAACAATCTCTGCCCTGATATTACCAATCTAAATAAACTGCATTATATTGCTTCCACCTTTAACCCGCCTCAAGCTCAAAAAACACATGCACACTCCACSCCCCCATTTTTTAATGTTACTCAAGGATGGGGATAGCACTAAGATCAGAGTTTGCATGATGAATAATCTMTTTTGTAATTTATAAATAGGGGCAATGCTTTAAGGGAACAAAAAAACCCAGCTGTATAAGCTCATCATTTGAAATCCATGCTTGTGTAGTAGAAGGCTGACCCATCTCTTAGTGTTTTCAGTGGGAGCAGAATTCTGCCTGTGTTTTCTTCAGCAAGGCAGCAGTTGTAAATATTTTTCTGTTTCTACTGCACTAATTGTGAGAGATGCTGSTTTTTGCCCACCTCCTTCTGGCGGTGCTGGCAGAGCTCTGCTGGGCTTTGGAGGGAGTTTTGTCTCGCACCTCTCTTTAAAGACAACCTGATGTGACAACTGAAGGACCAAACCCTGAGAGGTCCTTTTAAAAAAAAATTCAAAATTTGGGGTGCCTGAGATGTTTTTGCYCCCTGTAAACACTCTTTCAGCTGAAGCGGCTGGTGTGGAAATAAAAGGTAGCTCCATTCTCTTGCCTCATTCAGGTCAGGTCTTTCACTCTGCTAGGAGAAGGGATAAACTCTATTAACTGTTGACACCAAGGTCCGCTATAAAAGACAAATATGCCATAGGAGCACGATGAGGGGAATTGGGTTGGGATAGGGATTTTTAATCAGCATCAGGCCTGACAGTGAACTAACACTGCAACCAGCTGGATGATTGAGAGTCCTGAAAAGGTGAAATATTCAGTAAATGCTGTATTTTGTGTAATGCTGTATCAGTTGCTGAAGCTTTGGCTTCCCTCCCTTTTCTCAACCAAAATCAGAAACGCCTTGTACTATTCTCGTTTTTTGATATGCTTTTGTTGTAGTGCTCAGTAATGATGGGGCTGCATGGTGACTTTCTTTAAATCATTGTGCTTACATGACAGGCTTGGTAGCCAAAAACAACATCAGGAGTTCTAGAACATTATTTTTGTTGTTATTGCATCAATATTGGGAAGCTCTTCTTGAAATTAAATCTTTATTATGCCATACCCTGTTGAAGACTGTCCCTTCTGCATATTTCAATCCAAGCTGACCATGCTCGTTGTGAATCATGAAGGGAGATGTGGCATCCCTGCCTTCTACCTGCAGATTTGAGATGCAGAGAGATCCATGGCCAGCTTAGGTTCACTGAGGTGTTTGCAGTAAAACCAAACTTAGCTTAGCTTTAGCCAACAAAAGCTGCCTAGTTATTTTTTTGCATTCCTTCTGTAGATGTTGGAAATAAAGGCACCTCCAGATGCAATTGAATCCCTTTATCTTAGACTTCTGTCTTAGGATATAATGAAATTTACACTAGACATGTGGTGGTCTTTCTCCACTGACTCCGGAAGGAGCCTCAGTAATCACTTTGAATAGATGACTGTCCTGTAGGTCTGTAAGGGTGAGTGTGATGAGCCCTGTCTCAAGTAGAATGGAGCAACCCCTTTCCTTCTGAGTTCCCGGTGAACACCACGCTCTTTTTCTGTGCTCTGACAATGTAACAACATGCACATTTTACTACCAAAATTATTTAAACACCAGGGGTGTTGTCGGAAATTCCAAAGTCTTATCTCTTTGAAGTCATATTTTCCTCCCCAAAACACCCAGTTTTAGCCCTACTTAGTATTTTGCATCTGCAGCGTAGGAAGGTGCCAGTTGTGTCAGTCTCATTTTGTTAGAAGCAGTGCACAGTCCTGTTCATTTGTAGTTTTCTTCATGTTTCTAATAGTGGGTAGCATGCTGAGCTAATTAATGGGCTATGGGAAGAAGTCACTGATGAGTACAGACTGAATATCTTCAGATGAAAAAGCTACGAGTTTCCTGTTGAGTTTAAAGAACAGCCCTACTGAAGCTTTGATCCGCAACCAGATGCAGCGTGTAGAAGCAACCAAATCAAGGGTTAGAGAATGAAATTAGTTCAGTTGACTCTTACTTTCTATGTATACACTTCTAGAAATGATTATTACCTTGTGGGTAGCTAATCTAAATAAAGAGGTGCTTAATTTTTGCTCCCTAATTACACGGGTTGGTACAACAACTTTCATTAGCTCATTCAAGGTTTTCATGAAGTGGGCAAACAGATTGGGATCTTCTTGTATTTTCAGCATATCAACTTGTTTTGATGCCTAGCAATGTAGAAATTAAGCAGGGAGAACTGAAGAGCAGTTCTCAAATGAGGTTCTTAATAGTAATACACTTAAAGAGTTCAGACATTTTTAGCTGTTTTCCTTTCATATGGGGAATATCAATGTGAGTGGAATGGTTGTTGACGAAGAATCTCAGAATTGAATTGTTGATGCTCAAGGCGGTAGCTTTTCTGTTTAAAATGACATAAAATATAAGTATAAACAGACATGAAATGCAGGAAGGAGCTACTAACCCATTTCTGGTTATACTAATTTTCTGCTTTGGGGGTAGAGTGGGTTGCATAGAATGGGACTCAAGGTCATTTGCTTGTGCTGCTGATTTGGGGTTCAAGCAGAGCTGGTTGAATAGGAATGGTTTATGACCAGATACACATTTAATCAGTAGGAATATTTCTTATTATCCTGTGTAGAGAGGCATTTCTCCAACCTACAGTCATTGAGATACAACATGTCCCTGTTGCACATCCATTTTGTGAAAGTTAGAGGTGGGTGCCCTTGATCTTTTCCAACAGATCTAGCCCACGACAAGTGTCTGCCTTTTCTTCATAGGGAATCCCAGGCTGTTCTGCGTTGACGACTTCCATTGTGCAGGCATTTCAGCCGTCACAGTTCCTCCATCCAGATCTCTGCCCAAATCCTTGCCCTTGTGCAGGGGAACGAGACCTGTGAGGAACAGAAAGCTGGGGAGAAGAGTTGGAAAGGTTTTCATCATCAGGGCTAGTCTATACCATTGCAAAGACTTCCTGAAACTACTGCTTTGGTATTTATTCCAGTCATCAAACCTGGAAGGAGATCCCTAATTGGGTGTACAGTTTCTTCCTAATTTCAGTACGTAAAGTGGACATGGTAGCATGGTTAAGTACTGAATGAAGGAGAACATCAATGTTGCTCTTTACAAACCTCAGTTTTGATATCTGCCTGAATTTGTACTCTAAAGAACTTTCCACCAAGATAGCAAGTGGCCTCATCATTTGCCATGTAGGATGAGAAAGATTCGCTGTTGGATGCAGTTCAGCTGCAGGGTTTTGAGCTAGTACTAGATTTCTCCTTTTGGGAGAATGTTTTTGCTGTACTTCCTGCATTGACTAGTCATTATTGATATCTCCATCTTCCCCCTGCCCCCTCCTTGACTTTTTGGGAAGGTCATATGCCTGGGATTTACAGCTTTTTTTGTATATGGTGCCTGTTGTAGCAAAGATGAATGGGAAGGGAAGCTCTTGTATGTTCCTCTGCCTGGAAACTTACTCAAGGTTAGAGATCTCAGGTGACTTTTATTGTTACCTTTTCTGACAACAGCCTTTCAATATGAAATACAAACTAAAATGTAAACCCTTGGAAGAGTGGCAACTAACTGGAGAYAGAACTGAAAGGACTGGCATGGAGATACAAATTGCTTATTGTTTATAGTATTTGTCTACTTAAAGCCCAGTTCTCTCTTGAGAGTCTGGCTTACTTAAAGAAGAATTGCTACACTCTGAGAGAAGTTTCCTATATCATAACAGTGTTATAGAAACATGTTGTGAAACCAGCTGCCATGAAATTGAATTACAGGTGGTGTGTTCTTCACTGCTTAAATTGCTCTATTATATCACAGGCCTCATTGTTTTGTTTTGAACAAATAACTGCAATTTAGTAGGAGCCTAAGAGATGACGGTATAAGCAGTCAGGGGTTGTTTAAGGCTTTCCTAATGATGGAAGATTGTTCTTATCCATCTAGAGTGTGTCGTCTTTGTCAAAATGCATGTGCAGTGAATGGAAAAGGAAAACTGTTTCCTCATGGCATCTTTTTCCTAAGTTTGTTTTTATATTTTTCAGTGTATGAAACAATCACCTGCAGGTTTTTAGACTAGTCAAAGCAATACAGTCATTTATATTTAACTTTGACACAGCTCCGATACATCAAATTATGGCACTGGATGTGGTCAGATATTTCACTTCCTTCACTTTCAATTTACTGGATTTAAATGGTTGCTCAACCTAAAACTTCCCAGGTTCTCATGGAATAAGGTTTTAAAAGATTCTTCAGGAAAGATTTAAAAATAACTCTCAGTGCAGAAAACTATTATTGTTTTAGGCCAGAATTTAAAACTATTTTGTCTAGGTTTAGATTCCTAATTGCTGCTGTGTGTGCCCACCCTGTGCTCCGTTCTCCCCATCCCACTGCTGCCCACCTTGCAGTATGTACTTAGCAGTCTACCCTGGAGCTTAATGTATTGCGACTTGCCGCAGTTGGCTTGGAAACAGCATAATTCCCACAGAAAAGGGACTTGAAAATTAACCTTGCTTCCCCTACTACCTATCCAGGTCTATATTATGCTACAAAGGACACTACATACTGAAATTCAGAAAGAGAACGTACGGTATCATAGGCCTCAGAACAACCTTTATTAGTATCCTACACTCCAACCTGTTACTAGTCTGAAGATTTGATAAGGTGTTACATATGTGTATTCCTCCAATTGTCACAGATTTCACAGAAAAAATGRGGCTAGGAAGGATAGCAAGAGGTCAGCTTGTCCATCCTCTTGCCTGAAGGCAGGACCTGTTTTCCATGTCCTTCTTTATTCTTGACAGATGGCTGTCTTAACTTGTTCTTAAAATTCCTCAGTGATCGAGATTTGCTTACTTGCTTCGAAGTGTCATTTGTGGAAAGGCAATTAAACCTGCTTGAATGAGCTTACTTTGCCCGTGTTCCATTAGCAATTAGGATCAGTTTTCTTGCTTGTTTCAGGYTTTTTGTGCGCAGGCTTTTTGCTTGTGACTTTTTGGATTAGCAATAGTTGTTTGAGACTCTCTCTCCTTTTTTTTTTTCTTTTTTTCCCCTTTCCCCTTCTCTCCTGCTCCTCTCCTGGTTTGAAATGTGATTTTTCAACATCTGCTTTTAGCCAGTGTATATGTCAGGCCTCTGATGCTCTTCCCACTTCATTGGAGGTAGTATGTAAGTCCCCTTATATTTCAGAAATCTCAATTTCATGGCAATCTTTAAAAAAAGAAAAAAAAAGGAGGGGGCAATTTTTGGAGTGAATTCTTTTGAATGCATATTTTTGCTGATAAACCTTACATAGGTACTTTTACAAAATCCTTTCCTCTTGTCACTTGAAGTGAGATGTAAGAAAACTGCTTCACAAAGTTCCGTGAAAAATTAATGTGTACTGTAATTTAGAAGATGTATTGCTGAAGGGCATTTAAATGTTATGTTTTTGTTTTCTGCAAATTCTATTTTAAGAGAAACCAAATATCTAGTAAGGACTATTTCAGAAATTCAGTGAAGAGCTGCTGATACTAAAAGAAAGAAGAGAGGAGAAACGAGGGGCATAGACTGCACAGCCTAATGAGGGTACGTAAGCCTAACGATGCAAAATTGCACATTGCGCAAATTACAAAGCACTGTCCCTTGCATTCAGACCTGCTTTTAGCACTTTCACGGCAGCTCCAGAGCTGCARTGTCAGATCAGGATTCAGATGTGCTGGCAATATTGTGTGGCTGTTGCCAGTCACAGCATCCACAAAGTCTCCGTCTGACTCCAGCCAGCACTGGCACATGGTAAGTGGGTACCACCTGCTGATAGAAACCTTTTCAGACTCTGAAGTGAGCTGCTGGATTAAGTTGTTGTGGGGCAAGCTAGGGAATAAACTTGTGGAATATCGGATAAAGAGCTGATGTTGCCGTATAATACCACAGATAGAGGTTCCCTTGCCTAGTGCACCCTTGATTGTCCGCTGTTGGAGGCAAACTGGTTCATAAGTGACGATACAGCTTCAGCTTCCCCGGGACATCAGGGAGATGCTCTGGGCTTCTGTGTGCGGCCAGGGAGGTGCTTGGAGCAGCTGCTGTGCTGCAGGGTGAGTGTCCTAACCTGGGTACAGGGGTGTTTGATGGGATTGAAAAATCAGAGCCCAGGGTTGGCGGTAATAGAAAGTTAAAAAGGCAGTTTTACAAAGGGGCGTTTACTTTCTCACTGCCTGCTCTTCCTGACCCGTAGAAGCTGCCAACTGTGGTARTAAGTCTATAAAGTGTTAACGCAGCTCTAGCCAGAGGAATGAACTATAACCAAAAATTTGAGGGATATTTGTTTTTTTTTTTCCTTGGATTTTGCCAAAAATTCAAGCAAAAGTGTAAAAATGTATTTTTCTCACTGGTGTCACTTTCTGCTCCTGAAATCCATCCATGTGAGCCTGTCTGTCTTACCTTTGGGATGTTGGTTGTTCCTACTCCTTTAGCTTGTACAGGTCAAAGATGAGATAGCAGCCTTAGCTTTGGTTCTATCTGTTTTGCTAAYAGCGAGGCACCCGATAGTCTGGTGCACCTGGCGTACCTTGGAGATGTGATAACCAGATATTTCTTCTGTTGATGGCTGACTATTCATCTTAGTAAACAGGGATAATTCAGGGGAAGTGTTAGGTTTCTTTTTCCTTTAGAGAAGAATAAAGCATTTTGCATTGAATGCAAAATCATTTGAGATAAGTGATGAGATTACTCAGTCAAAGCAGAATAAAAACTGGAAGAGATGTAATTCATTGTTTTATTTTCTTCAAGCTGCTGACATGATGTGAGAGTTGGTAATGCAGTATGAAGTACAAATGATATGCAAAATTCCGTGATAACTACCTGGGAATTCTCATTCCATCAGCAACTGTTGTGTTATCATAAATGAGACAGCTTGAAAGGCACTTGTTGCATTTTGTATTGCATGCATAAGTCATTTGTACTTCAAATGAACTGGCCTAGATTATTTTTGATGTTTTTTTCTGCATGGCTTTCCTAAGCAATGGAACAATGCTGAATTACTACTCTCTTTCACATTTAACAATTCAAGAATCGCAGAATGAGGAGACATGACAAATGAGCATGCTGGTGCAAACTGCCTAGCAACTGGGATTGTTAAAACTAGCCTTCAGAGAGTCAGATCGGGATGTCTGATCACCTTTGAAAATTGTGGAATGTCTAGATTTTAATTGTAATCTGTTTTTATGTTCCRGTTACAGCTGGTACTTCAGAGCTCAGAGTGTGAATGTCTGTGAAATGTGTTTCTTTGTCTCCTGGGACCCYCAGGCTCAACCCCAGTGGCCAGTTTCTGTCTGCGGGGCTTGAGGAAGGATCAGGGGAGGCAGGAGGAGAAGAGGGTTTCCGTCATGGGCCCCAGAGAGCACTGTAGTCGCTTGCACACGCAGGGGATACAGATGCAATCCCACCCAGTGCCCCTCCTTCTCCTAATGGAGTCTCCCCAAAGCTTCGGGGCTTGATTCTTAGCTGTTGTAAATCAGCGCAGTTCAGTATTATTAAGGTTGAGGATCTGACCACGACTTTATCTTTGCAGTGTACAACAAATGATTAAGTGCAAATGCGTGTTGAGGTGATGTGGGCAGTATGTAAGGATGAAGCAGGAATGTGCCTAAAAGCCTCCTAATCTACAGTTTGTTCAATCCATGCCATTTATCTCTCCATCGCCATTCCAGTATCTCTGTATTAATCTGGAAGGCTCTCTTTGCTGAATATGATGAATGTATAGAAGTCCAGAAAGGCTGGGAATGCTCGGGGTTGCTGTGTTAAAAATAATTATCCRGTGTTTCTAGCCCAGATGCAATCCTGGAAAGCATGAAAACAGCCTGGGATGTGTGCTCATGGTGCTAGGAGAGGTCAGCGGGAGGTAGATGCTCATGAACTAATTGGACTTCTTGTATTCTGTTTTAAGGAGTGCCTTCATATAAAACAACGTACATACCCAGTTGCCGCTCARTCAGTTGTTTCCTAAACTGACAGTTGTTTTAAGATAAGGGATGTTTTTATTTCACTTGAAGCCGTTTTTCTCCAAGTCCAAAAGAGCCTGAAAAATATTATCTCATGGAAAAATACCTTCGGGTATGCGTGTGAAAAAGGTGAGCGCGTTCTGCAGTGCTAGCAGGGTTGCTATGCATGCCTCAGTCTCCTTTCTGAATGCTGTTTATGAAGGAGAAAAACAGGCTTGAAATGCAAAGGATGCGAGCGGCTGCGGTTTTATCTAACGTGGTACAAAGTGGCCCATCGTGAATTGAGTGAGGTGTTGCTACCTGGGGGGAGGCACTTCATCCTCCCTGTGTGGCTGGAATGATATAAATGTTATGTGTTGACTTCTAATGAATATTCGTCAGTTGTGTGTATGTGGAGGGCTTTATAGCCTGTCACTACAGCCTTATCCTATGCATTAGGGAGAGAAGGCAGCTCCCAYATTTGGTGTCTGATGTTAGGCAGGGTAAAATACCTGAGCCTGTGAGGCTGGAAGAGCTAAGAGTTGCTGGGTACTGAAAGAGAGCTCTGTCCTGCTCAGAGAATACCAAACAGGSAGTGTCCAAGGTCAAGCAAACATAGGAAAATAAAAAAAGAATACTAAGTAGGCAGTAAATATTGCACTTAGGAGACTTCTCTTCTCATCCTGTAAATTTATGGCCTCAGTGGCTGCACTTTCCATCTCACATCACTGTTGTTCTGGACCTAGGTGGTTGTGTCCCGACTTTTTTAATTGTTTATAGTACTGGTATGCCAACATAGTACAAATATCATTGTGTGGCACCTTTTAAAGCCCCTGCAAAGTTGCTTCTTTTTTTCTCTCTGGTGGTGTTACACATTCCTGGTGCTCTGGCCCTTGATGCTTCCCAGTGTCCTCCTACAAACACCTGGAGCTTCTGTCCTTGAGACATCCAGAGTCATTTGGGTCCTGCCACCTTAGGCAATGCTCTCCTTTTTGGCAGCCAAGTGGTGGGCGATACAGTGTGGATTGTGCTGTTGACTCCTTTATTGGGATTCATCTTCTCTGGACTTAGCTGTGTATGACTTAGAGTCCAGCCTGAACTGCTTGTCTAGGAGTTCCGTACAACGAGTGCGTGGAGATGGTTATGGATGCTGTGTACGTTGAACACCGTCTCTCTTCTCACTTTTTTTTGGGTAGGACTAATGTACTGGTTGCAGTACTGCAATTCTTTAAAGTTTGTAAAGCTTTTATCCACCTGACTCAAATGGAAGTAAGCTGTTTTATTGCACTAAAAATCTGAATTTGCTTCAGAGCTATGGATGATGAAGACCTTTTCACTGTGGCAAATTTACAGGGTAGAGCACTTGTTGTGAAAACCAAATATTGCCCTTTTTCTGGGTGTTGGGCTCAGATCTTCAGGGTCCCTTGTCGTGTGAGCCCATCAGTGCTCCTTTGGAAAGGAGGGGTTGGTTCCTCGGGCTTGCAGGGCTTCCACAGAGGAGTCTTGAGACTGGTGCCCCGGTGCCAGACGGCTGCGGTGAGCTCCGGGCGTGCAGGAATGAAACCTGGCTTCACCGCGGCTGGGCTGAGCCCGTGGGGAAACGACTCCAACACCAAGGGGTCCCTACTCTTCCCTTCCAGGTGAAGCAGTGTTTACTTGGCTTCACCTTCTCTAACACAAAATACAGGTTAAATTTAAACCAAAAAGTCCATCTTGAAACAAGATTGCTCCACAGAATATTCCCATAGCCTTGCTCAATGCAGTATTACAGTWTTCTTGTTACGGTGAGGGGAGGTGCTGTAGTGAAGAACGGAAGAATATAAAGCAAATTGCCTCCATAAAGCAGTTACTGAGCTGGATGAGACAGATTTGTCTTGTCATGCTTGGCCTGTTTATTGCAATAGGTTTTGCCTGTGATACTGTTTGCAGGGTAACTTTACATCCCAGCTGATTACTCTTTTTCTTTTCCTAATACCTTGTGTTTGGATAAAAATGCTTTTTTTTCTTTTTTTGATTAACAGCAAATCACTGTTTCTTTGTTGCGTGATAGAGAAGGTTTTAATTTTCCATGCTGAAAATCACCCAGCAGCTGTTTAAATGAAAAATCTGTTTTGTAAGAAAAACAGAACAAAATAAAAATTACCGATGGTTAAAAAGTACTCACAGCATCTGTTGTTTAACTGTATCCATGTTGCAATTAACAACAAACCGTAAAAACATATCAGCATTCAACTCCATTAATTTTATTTCTTTTTTTGATGATACTACTTTATTATTCTTTCAAGTGGGTTTTGCAAAAGTAGAAAATGACACTAATAATACTTAATAAATGAGTAGCCAAATTATAATCCTCTGCAAAGTCTATCAGAGATGTATAATTTTTCTTAAAGTAAACAAAGAAATTGATAAAAAATTATAGCACTTCCAGGAAAAATGTATATGAGCATTGATTAGACTCACACCTGTTCAGCCACTGAAAGCTTAGTTGCTCATGGTTTTTTGTTCAAGAGCGTTTCATATCTCACTCCTGTCACGCTGTTCAATTTGGGATCTGTGTATTATTATTTTCATATTTCTTGCTCACATGTTGCTAGAGAGATCCGGGGGTATTGCCCAATATGCAGACATATGCTCTTTGAGTTATTACGGTGCAATATCGTATCAGCCCCTGATTTTAGTTTTAAACCTGTTTCAACTTAGTCTAAACTGGCCTCAGGTTGGCTTAAACGGATGAGCGAGGCAGCTCCCCGAACGCCTTCCCAGCCTGCTTGCCCTGCTGCGTGAGAGCACGGCGGCCAGCRCACGCGTCTGACCGGTCTCTCGGCGCCCACACAGCCTCTAGCAGGAGCGTAGCTAATTAGCTTAAATATAACACCTGAACTCAGATGAACTTCTGAGTGCAGGTAAAGTCTGGGGCTCCCATTTTTTTACTGCCTGCCAGCATCAGTGTGTGCAAGGTCTGACTCTGACGGTAATTCTTCTAATTTGTAAAGCAAAGATGGGAAGATGACTTGTAATGTATACACGTCTCTGGGTTCCACAGTATTAAGTGTAAGGTCTGTGTATAAACGCAGCTAATGAAATTGGGGACCGTGTGGCCTCAAACCATTTACAATAATGGCATGAGCAATCTCACTCCATTACTTTTGAGTGGAAGCTAAAGTGCTGGTTCCCTGAGGAGCCAGGGAGCCCTGATTGAATCTTACTCGCAAAATGGACAGTGAAGATAAGTTTGTTGCAGGGCAGATGACAGCTCTGACTCAACAGAAACCGCAGAGCTCAGAGGGAGGGTTGCCTTGAGCCTGTAAATATGTTTTCCTTTCTGTTTCTTTCACTGCTGTCTTGCAAGCTTTGCAGCAAAGGCATTTGCCCAGTGTTCGTGTTTCCCAAAGGCACGGAGGTACAGCACCCGTCTGTGGTACCAGTAGGGTTGTGCTGGGTGATGCTGGTCTGCTCTGCTCTTTGGTGCAAAGTCTTTGGGTTTTCATCCTTCCAGCTGTATGGTTCAGAGCAAATAGTTTCATCAGGAGAGTGGTTCTCCAGCGTTAAAGCTCTGTCCTGTCTTCTGGCATACTTCTATCAGAAGACTAATTTAAATACGTGGGGTTTTTCTTGACTACGGTGAAGCACCAAGAGGTCTTTCGAGCAAGGGGACGGCCAGGCCTTGGCTTGGGTTCTTTAAGTGAGTGAACCTCCTTTTTATCCTATTGTAATGTGTTTCAAAATACTGAATTTGTTGGGAGACAGTTGACAAATTAGTTTTGACACAGGTTGATGAGCTGATGTGTGTTTTGCTGCAATCTGTCCATCTGGAGCGGTGCCCATCACTGGCGGGTGTGTTATTTTCTCGAGGAGGCCATCCCCTCGTGACCGCTTGGCAAGCAGCACTTATTTTCTCACCACCACTGGTCAGTTAGTAGCTGGATGAGAAGCCTGAAAATACATGATGCTCCTGCACTCGTTTCAGGATTCACTGTGGATTTTAAGCCTGCTTTCTGTTCCTGCATTAAAAAGCACTTGGGGAGTATTTCTGCACTCCAGGGGAGCTGCTGAAACCAGCAACGTAACGCATCCCAGTTCTTGCGGAGGAAAAAATAAAATTGCTCCCAACAAAGACCTGTAATATTTGAATATAAATACATCTGACAAAAGTGCAACTGCATGCATATCAGGACAGGATGGTACTTGGCTATAATCATGAAGACTGACTAGAAGAAACAAGACTCACAATTAAGTAGAACGCTACAGAAATTGGCTTGCAGGCTACCGGCCTGTATCGAGAGGAAACAGGACTTCTGCAAGACAAATAGCAGTTCCCATATGCTTATCTAGCAAAAACACATTGAACAAAATAAACTTGACTCTTTCCGGTGAACGTTTCATGCTGATGAGAAAACTCGGTGACGTCTTCAGTGATGGAAAATAACAGGAGGGAGAGAAATTTGGGAGGGAGGGAGGAGTAGAATTGGAGATGCAAATCTGGAAGAGACGCAAAGCACCGTGCAGCAACGAGACTGCAGCTTCACCGTGAATCCCTTCACCCCTCATCCGTCCCAGCGCTGATGTGGGATTGTGGACAAGGACTCGTGTGACGTGGGAAGCAGCCGAATGGAGCAGCAAGGTGCGTCCTGCTGGACCTGTGACCCCCTGGACGCAGTGGATCGTCCTGCTCTGCCTCATCATCGTTGTTGCTAATTTTGTATTTTCTGTAGTGGTATAGGGAAAGGCAGGCTCAGCCTTCAGAGAAGCTGTGGCTGTTATTATATACAGTCTCCAGAAAAAATCCTGTGCTCATCCAAGCACGATCTGAGAGTGCTGTTTATGTGCAGCTTTTCCCAGCCTTCCCACAGCTTTACAGGCATATAATAATTTTACCAAAAGAAACATTGCAAATCCAAGGAATTCAGATTTAAGCTTAAGTACAACATAAACCTCAATGGGAAGGTTATTTTGCTGTACGGTTCTATCATATTGGGGAATTAATTTATCAGAAGTGCAAAAGGAGGTAGGTGCTTCTCTCTCCCATGTAGCTCAGAAACGTATGGGTGAGCTTTTATATGAATGTAATGGAACTTCTGAATTGCAGTGTGATGGGATTTTTTGGGAATACTGAAGGCCTCCCACTTCTGTGTATTTTATTGGAAGTGGCATGTGAACAGCGTCCCACAAACATGGGCTGCAGAGCCTCGTGCTTCATTGCCAAGCTTGGAGCTTTCAGCGTTGAGATTCATGTCGCAAGTTTGGGGAGGGAGAAGGACGGAAAAGGAACACTTGGAAAAACTTTGGTATTCTGAATGTAGGTGATGTAGTTTATAGGTTCACTTAGCCTGGCATGCTCACTGGGGTAAGCCCAAAAATCCTTAGATAGCACGTGTTGTATGTCGGTGTATGGACACTGTTAAATTTGTATGCATTTTGAAAAATGTGATGTTTTTAGTGCATAATTGCAAATTATCTCATGCTTTTATAATCAGCTTTGCCAGGGTAAAATGCAGTTAAATCCAGTGAAGTACAATATTTGTCCTAGCGTTAGACGGTTCATTTAATCACAGCTGCAATGAAGAGCTCATTTCTCTTCTCAGTTTGTTTCCAGTTTAGTTTCTTTTCCCTTTGAAGATGTGATGGCTGCTGGTTTGAGGGATCACTGCTTGTGAGAGGCATGCAGAAATACTGGGTAATACAAAGACTCTTGAAACTGTGGTTCACCCTCTCAGATCGTATTAGGATTTGGATTTCAGTTGCGTTAAGGACAAGAATTATGCGTAAAATACATTTCTGAACTGTTTGTAAGTTTGGTGTGGCTTGGATCTGAGCTCTTCATTCAAAACTACTTGAACTGCAGGCTAATAACTTTTAAAGGATGGAGATATAATCCAGTATCCATATAAGCTGCTACTGTCAGTTTGAACATTTGTAATATTTAGCACACCATGACACCAAATGCACTTTGGCGTTAAGACTGAAAAATTTAGTATTTCTGTGTTTGTGGGCAACTCCTTCTCTTGGCTAGGTAGGTAATCTTGATTTAAAAAAAAACAAACCAAAACAAACAAAAAAAAGCCAACCAAAAACAAGGGAAAAAAAAAAAACAACCCCATGAATTTAAATATTAAGCCTCGATCAAATCCCGAGGCTTTCACCTTTTCTATTTGTGTGTTTGGGTTTCATTTTGGCCTGATGGAATGGGCAAAAATCAGGGCAGCAGTATCCCATCACTGTCTTTCGGGTGGACTCGCCTTTCAGGCTGTCTATCCTGGTTTCCTCCCGTTTTCCTCCCATATCACACTGCTTGGTTTCCAGTCTTCTGTCCTTCCATTGTGAGCATCTACTTTATTTTAATCTTCTTGACAGGACCCTCTTACCTGTTCTTAGTAAGCTCCATTGAACCCGGTCTGCCTTGAGCAGATTTGTATTTCTGCCTTCTGATTTCTCCCCAGGGCACGCTGCGAGCCGGCCCCCATCTCCCATCGAAATGTAGTATTTTGATAATTTTAGACTCTTACAYTTAGGGTTTCTGTTTTCCTGGAAATATGAAACCTGGAGTTTACCATGGGTGGGAAGCTCTGTTGTTTCTTAATCCTTCGCTCTTCCTCCAAATCCAGTCCTGGCCTCCACCAGTCTGAGACCACCTCCTTTGCCTTTCTTCTAGCAAAAAACCCCCTCCTGTTTGTTTGTTTTTAAGTCACAGGAAGAGGAACTGAATGATATGTTGTTGCTGCGTGTTTCTGGGTAAGAAATGTCCCTGTGTAACAGAGCATCTCCCCAAGGGACTAAGGACTGTCCCTCTGATTGATAGTTTAATCTGGGAGGGATTAGACTCCTTGCTATGTGCAGCGGAGAGCGAGATGTATCCCACTAATTGTGAGTTTGGTCTCCCAGAGATTACGGTGCACGGGAAGGGTGGGTGACGGCAGGTGGTTTCTGCAGGAGGAGGCATTTTCCAACGTGCCGCGGAGGTGTTTGGGGGATGGCCTGGGACCCYGGGGCAGCAGCAGCCCCTGGAGCGGAGCGGGGCTCGCCCTGCAAATTCTCTCATCAGTTTAGAGGGTTTGTTTTTAAATCGTTTGAGGACTGAAATATTTCCACTTAGTTGGAAGAGAAGAGCCATTTACGCACCTCAGGCGTTTTCTTTTCAAAAGCTGCTTTTGTCGAAGCGTGACTTGGCTCTTACATTGGTGAGTTTCTTTTTTCGTATTTTATTTCATAGACTCCTACCTGTGTTGGCCGGAGTTTGCAGAGGCGCGAGGGGCAGGCGCGGGAGCTGCCCCCTGCGTTTGGCAGCGCGCTCGGGACCGGCTGCAGCCTCAGGCCTCCTGCTGCATTTGCCCCCCTCGTTTCGAGGACCAGGCTGGCCACCGGCTCCCTGCGAGCGCTTGGAGCAAGTGGTAGAAAATGATTTTATAGAAGCGAATTATTGCAGGGCTGGTGGCCGGCGGCCTCTGTCTGAAGCCTCTCTTTTGGAGCATGTGAAGATTTATGGATAGCTCTAGCAAGTGCTGAAACACGTTGTTGAGTGGGGGTCCAGCTGACTTCACTGCCCATATAAGCGACTGAGTTTAAGAACTTTTTTAGCAACTGAAATGTATGCCAGGGGGAGCCTGAAGTGGTCAAAATGTTGGTTTTTTTTTAAGCTTCCTAAAGTGCCATGTATTGAAAAGGATATATGAAATTAGAGCATTCACATTTTCTTTCTCTCATTCTTTTTTCAACATATATTAGAAGGAAGAGACTGCTTAGTTTTCTTTTGTCTTCTCCCTTGTGGTTGAATCCTTCACAGCAAAGAATTGCACTTTCTTTTCTAATTCTCCTCATTTGACGTATGCCTTTGAGTGACAACTTCCATCCTTTCTTGGTAAATACAGAATTTTCTTTTCAGAAAGCATTTGAATGCTATTTTAAAATAAAATTGATTTTCCATCTTTATGTAGTTAAGTTGTGTGAAGTCGTAAGGAAGTTGGATAGGAATAACGAACCTGGCATGCTATTTCCTTTTTTCTTCTGTGGAGGTACTTGAAAAACAAAACAAAACCCCAAACAAAATACCCCTGGAAGGGAAGCTGTAGTGTCTGATGCAGCAAGGGATAAAGGCTTTGATCTCTAATATAAATGAAGGAGACTTATTTTTTCCTTTATCAACGCAAAGAGGTCACTCTGAGACCCTGGCACTGGAGTTGCCTCGTGTGGTATAGATTTTGAAATTGCAGTGTGATTCCTCACTTTTTATTAAGTAGAAAATTGCATGAGAACTTTGACAAATTAGCATCACTATCCAGTGACCTACCTAGGGGCAAAAAAGGAGGAAAACCCCATGAGTGTAGGATGATTAATTGGTTAAAACATTATATCGTGAACAAAACAATGTGGAGTCCTGTTTAAAGCATGTCTCAACTGGTAGCATCCGTTTTTTTATTGGGTTTAATACTGCTATAATCCATCAAAAGGTATATAATGGTCTGCTTTTCAGTTCTAGGTGTATCCTAGTAGCTATTTTCCTTCTTTGTTAACATAAATATTAGCTATGAGGAAGAAAGCGTGGTTTAAATTTCTCTTTGTTCCAGTCAAAGTATATAATTAGCTTAAGTTTATCCTTTCCTAAGGGAGAAATACTGCAGTTGGTCTTTTGTTTCCCTTCCTCATTACCCGGTGTTTGGCCAGAACAGCATGCTGTGGCCCAACAGCAGTGGGATGTTTTGCACGTGTGATATTCTGCATATTCAGGGTTGGCTAGAAATAATACCAAACTTTTGCCTGAATGTGACTAGAATAATAGGCAGGTGCACTGTTTTAAAACATCCACATTCATATTATGAGTGTGAGCTTTCCATTTCTCCACTATCTCCCCCCAAAAAAACCCAACCAACAAACCAAAAATCTTTATTTGTTTTTTAACATAGCAAGCCAGCTGAGGTGTGCTGGGTCAGTACACAAGAATATTCCTTTCCATGCAGCACAGTGACTGACTCTTGATCCTGACTTTGGGTGACTTTTAAGGTACCTGCATGTTTTGGATTTCATTGCATTCTTTTTTTCCTTACCAAGCCCTTTCCTTGTTCTTCTAGCCTCCATTAAGTAGAGTTTCAGTGCTCTGTTGCGTTTGCCTGCATAAGGTGTAAATTATATCAGGATTGGGCTCTTGAGTTACCATTAGATCTTGTTAGACATGTGATTTGAACACACTTTATCCATGTGAAAACATGCAAAAAAATCTTGAACTTGTAGAAAAAGATGAGCTTCCCGCAATTCAAGTAGTAGCAGGTAATTATTGTATCATATCTGTTCCCAATTTTCTTCAAAGAACTGTTTCTCATTGCTGGTTTTTGTTGTTTTGGTGACATAATGGCATAGTTGGGAGCTGTAATTTGCAGCATTTTCCCTCAGAGCAAAATATACAAAGATGTTTTCGATGTTTAGCTGTACTGTTTCAAGGTAGCTTTGACAGTGAGTTGATGATTCCGGTATCCAGTGCCATGCCGGCAGGAGGCTGCACAGGAGCCTGGGACAGAAACGGAGGGGAGAGGGAGAGGTGGCCCAGAAGCATGCAAAACTCAGGAGTACTTTGCAGCCTATGCTTATTCTCCCAGGGGATATGAAGCTCTACATGTTGCTCTGCTTCACCAAAAAATAAGCTGCACTGTAAAATGTGAAAACTAGTTTAAAAGTTATTTGACAAATTAGAAAATTGATTTAAAAATAGGGGGAAATTTGGAGAAAAAAAGTGTTGATTGTGTTCAATTCCTCATCAAAAGCATGAAACAAAACAAGGGGTGGCACATCTCCAGGTCTGTAATAGTTATTTTCCTTTTCAGTCCTCTTTAGTACCAAATCAAGCTTTAGCCCAAATTGGCTACGCCTTTCAGTAGGCTCAAGAGAAAGTTAAACATGTTCCCGGGCCTTCATTCAACAGTCTGTTTAATGTGCTTTTTCTTTCTTTAATTTAATTTTATTTTTTCCCTGTTTGGTCCGGGGACAGAGTTTTCCAGGCTATTCTGACGTTCTCCATCAGTTTTTTGCTGTCTTAGTATCCTGAAGTATATAGTACTAGGGAAGTGCTGTATCCCAGGGGCGTGTGGATTCACTTTCCAAAACGCAGCAGTGCCCAGCACCAGGAGAAGCTGCGCGTGGGCATGGAAGAAAGCTGCATGCATCTACCCCTGTTCTCTTCCTTCATGCGAAACATTTCCTTTCTAGCCCAAACATTTCTGTATGCAGCATCCCTACCTGCCTTGACCGTTACCAGCATATAATCCTGGGACTGTATAGCCACTTGTGGTCCACCAGCCGCAAACAACTGTGGATTTTCTCCTCCCCCTTTATTGCCACATACCCCTGTATCAAATCACTTATTTTAGTCCTTAAATAAATGTATTTAATGATGAAATAAATTAGTATAACCCATTTTCCTTCTTTGAGCATCCTGAGGTGCACAAGTGGGTAACACTGGGTAAAGCCACACATGCAAATTAAGCACTTGGCTGTGTACATTAAAAACCTTATCTGATTCTGTAAACACAGGACATTGAGGTCTGGTGTCGTAACTGAAATGAACTAAAGCAAACTGAAACTCCAGTTTCCACCAGAGAGTTGAGGCAGGTACTTCTGCAGCTTTATGCAGTTTAGAACACATCTTTTATTTTTTTTTTAGCTGAATTCAGCCCTGAGGGTGAATGAGTGGCAGCCAAATTAACATGATGGTCTCTAAAGGCTCTGAATGGATTTAAGATCCTCTTTTGAATGATCTGTGCGGTAGTATTTATCTGAAGCACAGTAGTCATGACGGTTTTGGTAAGAAAAAAAGCACACTTTCAGTAGAAGAGTTTTTAAAAATTATGTATTCTGGATTTAAATTACTGGATTTAAATAGTATTTTCTATAAGAACAGTAGTTAATATCTGACAAAACTTTCTCAAATAACACAGTTATTCTTTTACTGGGGAGCTGGAGACAAATGGAACACACTACTCATAGCATCGTACCTTGTAGCTGAATGGCATAGAAAGGGAATTAAAGATCGGCCCTTCCCTGTGCACCCGTCCTGAGCAAGGCAGGGAGCGAAGATGGATCTTGGAAACTCTTGCTCTGGGCTTGTCTTTGGCCGACGTATTGGCTGAAGATCTGCCATTTAATTCTGTTTTACCGGTTGCTTATCAGTATGAGGCCAACAGCAACCCTGACTTCAGTCTGCAGAGTTGAGGACGGGCTGTTCTGAATCTGCCATTTTCAGAAGTTCACTGCAATTAAACTCGCAAGTGGTTAATGAGGTGTAGGTAGATAATATTGTCTGGTATTTTAGATAATAGTCAAGATGATGAAATGCTGCAGGAGGAATTCAGGGAAAGGACAGATCATTCTTGCTGAGGACAGAGTGGTCGGTGAGGGCTGTGTCCCAGTGGGGTGGGTACCAGTCCTCGTTTCTTCCCCTGGCGCTGCCTGGCATTGGTGTGTGACTTGGGTCGAATGCCTGGGAAAATGTGGCACATAAAAGCTGTCTGCAAAAATGACATAACCATGATCCTCTGCCTCCCAGGGATTTGTGAGAATAAATCTGTTAAAGATGATGAGGTGGCTATGGATACTACATTAACGGGGCCAAATAAAGCTGTTTGGATGGTGGTAACATGCCAGGAGCTGGGGGTCGAAGGTTATGTTTTTAGGTAGCTGAAATTTGCATGTAGGAAGTTTATACCCACACAATGAGGTCAAAATCACTGCCCATGTCACCTGCCTAAATTGTTCCTKCATAAGGCAAGTGAAGCAGAAGAAAACAGCATCTTCAGCTCTATCCTGTTTCTCTGTCTTAGGGTGAAATAAAGCGCTGAAGTACGCTCGCGCAGCCACTCATTGCTCCACCAGCCATCTCGCGCGTGCAGAGGAGCCAATCTTTCTCCGTGAGAAATCTGAGTGTTAATAATTTCTGGCAAGTGTTGTGCTGAAGCAGACAATTTTGTAACGCCAGCCAGGCGTGTTGAGGAGTTACACTGGACAGCGCAAGGAAAACACTTCATTCATGTTTGAATTCCTTGCCTCTTCGCAGCCTCCTGGGGCAGCGGTGCGAGCCAGGGCAGATCCATTTCACGTGGCTGCTTTCCCCTGGAAATGCCTCCAGTGATGGTCTGGTACATGGCAGCAGCTGCTTATTTCTGTAAGAATACTCCCTGGGTTGTAGTTGGGGTTTTTTTTGTTGTTTTTTTCTTTTTTCTTTTTTTCCCCTCCTTTTTTTACAATGAATGAAAGTGGTAAAGATAACCCGCCTTAATCGTGCCTCATGATGGGGTATCTGGTCCCCTAATGTCATTAGGTGGATGCGAAGTATAGTATTCAACTGGACATATTGAACATGTTTGTTTGCTAAATGTAAGCCTAGTTAGTTATTTTTTTTTAGTTGTGTTTGAAATGAGACCTTCCGCCCCCACCCCCAATATTTCTAACTATTGTTTTTCTCCACAACATTTTTAAGCTGTTTTGCAAATGCATGTTAGAAATTGGGTTCACTGGGGAAAAAAGTGAGTTATGATAAAGGAAAAATATTGACTGTGTTTTCAGTACTGTTGTATTTAAAAGTCATTGGGGAAATGAAAAGCAAGGTGGGCTAAAGATTCCAGCATTTCCTTGTGATATTTTTCAGTTTAGAAAAAAAATGGGTGTTTTATAACTAAGTCTCACTTGAAATTACTGGCACTTGCCTGATCCCCAGCTGGATTTCTCGAATATAGTTGCCTGTGCCACATTAAGATCTTTCTTCCCTGGCAGACATGAGATGTGTGAGAAATTAGTATCTGTGCCATGAGAATGTTATTAAATATATTGCTTGAATCTAGGAAGACCTTTTCCTGTTCTTTAGGGGTGACATCTTAGAGATCTACCCTATTGATTCACCTCTTAAGTCTAAGCTACTCTGGGGTAAGCATGTATGTGTGGGGTCTGGGGTAACAAGCTGCTGTATCGCAGTCAATCCACAGCATCTGCCCATGGGTAAATACAAGGTAATTCAAGGCCGCTTAATTTAGGGTTATGAAAATATTTGTAATTGTAAATATATTTTTAATATCAATATAGTTTTTCTAGGCCAACTAGCTCCAAGGGTTTATGGAACTGTTTTAGATCTGCATTGTGTTGCATAAGTAGGATACAAACACCCAATGAAGTGTCTTTTAGCCTTTATGTTCCCAATGCAAGGGATATTTTTGTAATAGATATTATTGAAAATTGGTGCAAGTAGCAGAATAGTTCTATTTTTAAAATATAAGGTATTCCATGAAAGAAGAGATCAACATAGTGCTGTTCAATGCTGTGTAAATATTTGTATATGAATAGAATAGTCCTTTTAAACAAATAACTCTGAGGRGAGTAGATTTTCTTTGTGCAAAGATTGTACATATAATAGTTTTCACCTACCAGTTTAGCAGTGCATTCACATTGTATTTTTATTTGCACGGCACTGTATTCGTACAAGGCAACAACGGCAGAGGAAGCAGGCAGCATTTCTCACAACATGAAAACAAGAAATTAAACACTCAAAGGTATTTTGCTAGTGACAGTCGTGTTGTCTTCCCTTTCTCTTTCTAATGCATCGGTGATTGATATTATTGTCCAGCTTGCAGAAGGACAGTGTTTGGCAATTCACATTTCACTAAGAGGTTTCTATTAAAGTTAGAAAARCTGTAAAGTGAGATCAAATTTCACTAAGAAAATGAATATTCTTTCACAGCAAAATTATTTTTTTTTTAAATAATGAGATGTTTAGATTCACTGTACTCTAAAATAGATGCYTCTCAGAAATCTAGAATGAAATAGCATTTGTGTTTAATATGATACTTAATTTTTATTTCCCTCTTTTTATTTACAACAAAAGTGAAAGTGAYGCATTGCTGTAATATTTCCAGATTACTGCATTATTCTTATGAGGTGGTAGG
The DNA here is from genome assembly GCA_030449065.1 of Oceanodroma leucorhoa. NCBI lineage: Eukaryota > Metazoa > Chordata > Aves > Procellariiformes > Oceanodroma > Oceanodroma leucorhoa. Next base: position 8,505,122 of record JASVER010000039.1, on the reverse strand, counting down.
GTGCTTCTTATTTCCCCTGGCTGTTCTGAATAACCATTGTTAATGACTTAAATTAGAAATAATTTTTCCTTAAAGGCTGTAGAAGTAAATCTGTGTATCAAAGGCACTTTTTGAGAGCAGTATCCAGCTTTCTGCACAAAGTTTCCCCATGCCCAAGCAGGATAATACAAATGATTGATGCTTGGGCTGAGTTGTTCGGCTTTTTTAATTCTCCTCGTCCCTATAATTTCCTTTTGCTCTCACCTTATGTCATATAAGATGATAGTGAAACAGCTGTCCTAGGATCTAATACGAGATACTTTGCCAGCATATGGCGGTAGTCTTAACTGGGGTATGATTTGAATACCAATAGCTTTTCCTGCTGCTGCTGCCGAATACTGGTGGGGTGTGACTGGGATGACTAGGGATGACTGCCAGGCAAACACCAAGCGCTGCATGAGAGGGGCACAGTGGAGCGTATCCCAAATGCAAAATCCAGTTCCCGGGATGTTTCTCCTACTCTAAACCAAGCTGATTTTTTTTTTTAATTTTTTTTTTTTTTTTTTTTATTGGTATTAAAGAACAACTGTTAATACTGAAAAACAGGTCTGTAATACAAGCTTTGAAACAATTCACATCCTGAAAATAAAGTGTGAGCCTAGTGGTTGGTAGATCAAAGCCCGGTAGTGCCTGGGCACGTGAGCTGCTGACTTTGGTGAGCGGCTGTGAAGCCGACGGGCAGAGCCGGCAGGACATGCGCGGAGACACGCAGCTCTTGTCAGCTGGTTGCAAATGAAGTGGGTTATTGTTTAGTTAGCGAGTCCCGGGATACTGCTGTGGTATTTCTTCTCAAATCCTGGTGGCCGGCATAATAATGCATCTGTTTGAGATATGGAAACAATTTACATGAATATCCAAACAAATCAACTATTTGAAGAACATTTAAATGAGCAAAATAAAGAAGAGTATCTGAATTAAGACATGACTGAAAGTTAGTAAGSAAGGGACAAAGGGTCATTGAGGACCTTAAGGACGGGACACATGAAGATTTCAATAAAGCCCTAAATTCATTTTTTTTGTTTTGCTATTATTCAAAGACCCCACTTTTTGACCAGTTATGAGCTTGTTTTTTAGTTAACTGGAGCCAGCTATCGTTTTGCACACTCAGGAATCACCAGTCTCTGAGGGACAGAAGCACGTACGTGTGGTTGATTCTTCTCACGCAGCTTGAGCAGAGCAAACAGCTCCAGTAGTGCTCTTCTGGGACTTTGAAATGAAAGTTGCTTCRTTTCCTTACAAGATTTAAATGTTGCCTTCAGATACACATGCATGACTTCTTGCTGAAGTTCCTGCTCCTGCAGTTCCTAGGTAGTAGAAATCCATATGGGTTCGTTACCTTCAGTGGGGTGACATAATTAACATGAGCTCAGATCTAGCCCTTAAGGGATTCTTAAGATTTCAAGCTAATTTGAGTATAACTTTCAAGCCAATTAAATTCCTGCTTTAGGAAGTGCAGAGTGGCTATTTTTGTTCTTTTTATTCCCATATTCCTGTAATCCAGTTGTGCATAAGTAAGCATATCAGAATGAATYCCATTGTGCTGTGTTGACCATTTCTGGAAAGGGATGCTGTAAGTTGGCTAAGGGAAAATGCTGAATTTTTAAGTAGTTTTCTAGATACATTGCATCTCAGAATAAAATTAATAGAATGGCAGGCACAATTGTTACACTGAGGCTAAGACCTGAGTTTTGCAGATGGAATGGAAATTATTTTTATGTAGAAGAACAGCATGAGTCTATGGAGAGCTTCTGTTCAATAAAACCCTTGCTGAAGTCACCAGAATTGATCTTCCTTTGTATGGGAATGCTTTGTTATCTTGCACTGACTTTTTTCACCAGAAAGAACCTAAATTTTATCTCAAGCATGATGTTCATAAAAGCTTTCTAAATTGTAAAGGCAAGTCCATGAAAGATACTTATATTTTTGTGTATTATTTTAAAGATGGGCCTAAATAATCTTCTATAAAAGGCACGTGTAATAGGTTATGGACGATATTGGGGATGGAGGGTTTTGACCTGTCTGTGTAATAAGATAGCTGACTCTAATTAACTAAATCAAGCTTGTAATTGGCCATTAAGACTCTGGATGTCTTTTAGTGCCTACTGGAATTGCCATTTTGTTGGTCATGTATTCTGTGGTGCCTCGGGACCGTTGCTGGTTTGCTCACATTAATGCATGATTTCCACTCTGCTTGTCCTTTAACCTTATTTAGAAACATCAATTTTTTAACGAGACCACCTGGCAAGGTAATGTGGTGTTTGGAACCGCTCCTGGTTCTGCTGGAAATCTCGGCTGCCTGGCAAAGGTGCTGTTGTAAAAACAGTCAAGAGATTAGCCAGAATTAATTTACTTGCAAGGTTTGAGGTGAAGAAGAAATTTTTCTCCAGATCAGAGTCAAGAACTGTTTTCAGGTTTCTTTTCGTTTTCCTTTTCTGCATAGGACSTGCTGCCCTTCTGGGATCATCTGGGCATTTTCATCCAACTTCTTCCTTCCTTCTGCCARTGTCTGTTGTTTTCTTCATAGAACCCTTTCTGGTTTAGGCCTGGGTTCTTGGTATTGATTTGCAGTTCTCCTTTGGGAGTGTCGTGTAGCTGGGAAATGGGGGAGATGCAGCGGCTGTTCTGGGACGGTGCGACTGAACGTTGCTGCTTTGCAGGGGCCAGACGCRGCCCGCTGCAGTTTTGTGTTCCTGCGATTACCCTTAAATGTGGAAATCGCAGCTGACAGCTACATTATTTTAAAAGCATGACTCTCTCCTATCCCCTTGCCATGAAATGGTGCTATTCAGGGTACTTTATGTGCCGGTGTAATTATACCAAAGAGTAGAAATTTGATAGTAGGTATAGCATCTGTAAATTTTTATTTCTCTGATGACGGGAGTGTTGGAAAGGCTTGACAGTGTCATGGTAATCATCATATACATTTAATAAAAGCAGATGTATGCTAAGTGTCAACTGAATATTAAAATCATTTTATTAAATATGGATTTGCACGTGGCTGCTAACTGTGCTTTTGATCAATTCATATAAACATGATACATTACTCAATTGTATTAATTTTAAGTTAATTTAACAATTAATCTTCACTTAATTAAGACGGCAATTTTGGCAAACTCCCGTTCAGTGATTGCTGTAGACTCTTTGAAGCAGTCAAGCCAAATGCTCGTGATTTATTTATTTATTTTATTTTTACTGCTTTTTGAGAGGATATGCTTAAGGGAAGCACCTTATAAGATAAAAGCTGGAAAAATCATTTAAAGTGTGCGTAGCTMAAGTAGTGCCCTGACCGGCTGGTCTGGTTTGGAAAGCATTGTGCTGTGTTACAAATACGTTAAGTATCTTTAGTTTCACTGTTTGAAACTTAACTGTTCGCGGAGACTGTCTGGCAAACAAGCCCATTCATACTGCTCAGAGAGTAAGTGCGGAGCTACAGAGGTGAAGAGAGCTTTATTAATCCCACCTCTGGTCCTTCAGCCTAATTGATTTTTGACACAGCTGTTGGAGAACCACTGGCTTTTTCTCAATTGAATGTTCATTTTCCTGAAGTGTTACAGAAAGCACTGAAAGTGCAAGCTGCTTTTTTTTTTGTGAGAAACTAAGGCTGAGACTCTACGGGAGGAATTTGGTGAACATGAAAGAAACAGTCATTTAAATTATGGAGAAAAGGCAATAAATCATTGTGCTTGGTACTCATTCTGAACTTCATCTCATTTAAAGACTTTTTTCTGTGTTGACAGAATTAAAATATTAATTTGGTTTTCAATGAATCTCTTTCAGCTGCACTTTATGTTTCTGCCTGAAGTTTTTATAGATTTTGTCACTTTAAAAAATGTATTACTAAGGGCAGGGTTCAGAAATTAGTATCTGCTGATACTCATTTTGAGTTATCCCATTCGGATGCAGTGCAGCTCAGGCAAGCAAATCTGCTCTGGATGCACCACTACACCTGCAAGGTGGTCATGGAGCTGGGCTGGGAAAGGAGAGCAGCTTGAGGCCAGAGAGTAGCAAAATTAACTCCACTAAAGTTAAAAAAAAATTAAAGAGGGTAAAATATTTCCAAATCTTAAATCTCCAAAAATAAAAGCATGTGCCAAAGTCATACTGCATTGTGATAATGTCTGGGTGGTTTTAGGAAAGGAAGCAGGATTATCCTTCTCAAAGACCTTGCCCAAGCCATCCCTCAGGCGATACACGGGGTATATATTTCCTTGTAAACTGTACAATCACTACACTTCCAGCACAGTCGAAAAAAGTAACAAAGGAGACTCTTTGGTACGGTTTTGCTGTGCAGAGCATGGGCAACCCTTTGGTCTTGTACAGCCACCAGTAGTCTCTTGCTTTGTAGAAACTGGACATSTCTTCAGCTGGTGCCACTTCTTCTAGTCTTCCCAATAATTAAATTATTCCTTAAACATTTATTGTGATGTAAATTGTTATAGAAGTCAGGTTCGTTTCCATGGCAGATAAATGCAATGTCTCCACAAAGGAAATGTACCTGCAGTATGCTACAGAAATGATTGCTGTGTGATGGTTTGTTAATTGTCTTCAAGTTCTAGGCTTGCTCATGCTATTTTAATGACCTGCAAGGCTTTTTATTCCAGCATATATGGAAAATGAAATATTGCCAGTTGCACATGATGTAACAGTTGTTGGTCATCTTGCACAGTCCATGGAAATGGGAAGTGGGGGGAAGAGATGAGATGCAGAACAATGAAACTATTTTTAGCTTAATAAGATACCCTAGCTATAAAAATTTCAATCACCCCTGGGCTGCTCTGCTTTGGAGGATCGTGTGTGGCCTGGGTGCGCACCCAGGGTCTGAAATACAGATTTGGCTTCTGTGTCCCTGACACTAATTCCACACGTAGTGAGACCTTATTAGGCCTGTTCCACAGGAGCACTTACTCTCCACTTACGTAATGAATTTTCTGTAAGTAAAAGTGTAGTACAGTAATTGTGATGCATGATGCACGTGTTTAGATAACCCTCCTATTATTTTAGGAAGTGCAGTACTTCAAAGGAAACTTATCCCAAGGTGTCCCTTAAAGTTTTCTGTTGTATTACCCTCTGGATTATTCTCCTATCTCCTTCCTTTGATATGTTAATTCAGTCATTTTCCCTATCAGGGCTCATTGCTCCTGCTTTTTTTCTTCTTTTTTTTTAAATGTAATTTAATTTTGTGGAGAGTTAATGCTTATCAGTCTTGTTTTACTATTTGAGAATTTCTGTGACCATTTTTCTTCTTTGAAATGAAAGTCTGCATACTTTCCTGACTGACTTCTTTTGTGTTTACCTAGTACATTATGTTACAATTTTTTAACAGTTCTTCCTTACTATTCTCTATTCTTCTAAAAACAGCAGCACTGATTATCATAGAATCATATAATGATTTGAGTTGGAAGGGACCCTAAAGATCAGCTAGTTGCAACCCCCCTGCYGTGGGCAGGACACCTTCCACTAGACCAGGTTGCTCAAAGCCCCATCCAGCCTGGCCTTGAACACTTCCAGGGATGGGGCATCCACAGCTTCTCTGGGCAACCTGTTCCAGTGCCTCACCACCCTTGTAGTGAAGAATTTCTTCCTTATATCTAATCTAAATCTACCCTCTTTCAGTTTAAAGCCATTACTCCTTGTCCTATCACTACATGCCCTTGTAAAAAGTCCCTCTCCAGCTTTCCTGTAGGCCCTTTCAGGTACTGGAAGGCTTCTGTAAGGTCCCCCTGGAGCCTTCTCTTCTCCAGACTGAACAACCCCAACTCTCTCAGCCTGTCTTCGTAGGAGGGGTGSTCCAGCCTTCTGATCATCTTTGTGGCCCTCCTCTGGACTCGTTCCAACAGGTCTATGTCCTCCTTATGCTGGGGGCCCCAGAGCTGAACACAGTACTCCAGGTGGGGTCTCACGATAGTTAGAGCTGCTTGGGTCTTATAATGCTTTAGCATAATTAAGAAACATATATATCAGAGCTCCTGACCAGAAGGTTTTGTCAGGCTCTCTTCTAGGTGCATACATGTTAACTTTGAAACTTTAACAAAGAATTACCCRCAGTTCATGAAGACTTCACTCTTGAATTCCAATGCTTGTAAGAATTGAAGCATGGTCACAAATTAAGCATCTGGCTTTAGGTGCTTCTGTCTCCTGGCCAAAAGCATCACCTGTCAGATTTCACCAAAACTTGTGCAACATATGAGATCTGACTTGTTTTTCATCAGCTATAAAGCGAATTATAATGAATTAATTTACAACTCATTATTTAAGCCCTTTGAGCAATAGCTTTAAATATCTGTCTACCATTGTATCAAAAATTAGGTGTCCAGCTGTGCCACCCGCGCACAGCCCAGATGATGCTGATTCTGCAGGGCTGGGGTTGCCTCATACTGAATTGTAAACATCTAATTCTTTATCCATTTCTTACTCAGCATAAAGCTGATAAAACAGTTTTGTCGTTTGTGCTTCAAATTTAGCAAAAAGCATATGGTTTAGCAGGAGCTTAATTATATTTACTGTAGTGTTCAGCCACCTCCTTCAGTTTTTTKGGGTTTTTTTTCCCCTCATGGTACTGCAGTACAGCCGAAAATATCACTGCTYGATTCCCTCCCAGCAGACGATGGTGCCCTTATAATTCTGAAGGTGCCGATGCACTAATACAGCAGAGCTTCAGCGACCAAAGAAGAGGGGAGGAGGGAAAGCCCAGATTTAGAAGGTCATTGACATGCGGCCCTTCATGTCACTGCAATGATCTCAGTGAGATGCTGCTATTAGGAGACTCAGAGGGTTTGTGTAGTCACAGCAGTGACTGAAGTGTAACATAGAGGTAGCGGATTTTAAATCAGCCTTAAATACTGTGGGTACCAGTACCAGTCTGTCCGTCAGCACAGAGTCACCTCCCTTGGTTCTCTGTGGGCCTGCTTTCACAGTGTTGGAGGGTTTGCCTCCCTCTCTATGATACAGATGTATTTAACGATATTTCTCAGCTTGTTAAAAGTGTACTGCGTCTTTGCCTGTGGGCACTTGAACAGCAATTAACAGTATCAGTATGTAATGAGGTACTCTATACAGGTTGAAAGAGAAAGTCCTTCTTTTYCTCTTATGTGTCTAGTGAACATCAAATGAAATTCAAACCTCTTGGGTTACTGGTTTTTTCCCATTCTTGTGCTTTGTGTTGGTGTGAGTGAATCTTGGTGTCCGGGGATTATCACTCACACTGATGGAATTGGGTGTCTGTGGTCCGTCAGCGCTGAAATTCTCCGCTGAATATTTCTTTGTATGGCTGGCTCCCCGTCAGAAGCCAAAGTTGGAGAAGTCCTGAACTTCGGGGATTTCTCGACCTTGCTGAACCACATCTTTTTGGTGGGCTAGATCCAATAGCCAGCTGTACTCAAAGGCATGGGAAGTTTGCATCTGGAGGTGGATTTCAAGTCTTATCTCTGCTTGATTTTCCCTGACTCCTCTGTGAACTACCCTGTGCTACTGTGTGGTTGCTCTGACAGGCAAGACAGAGATTTTGTGATTAGGAGCCTTCTATCATATGGAAGTCCCTGCTGCGTTTCATCGCCAGCTGTCTTCCCGGGGCTGAGGAAGCTTTGCTTTTACCATGCTTCACACAGCATTAAACTGTGTAGAAGAGGCTAAATATTGTAGGCCAGATGCTGCTTTCCTTTTGCCTTTTATCAGCCTAGAGAGTAATTTCACTCCTGGGATGGCGCTTTGCTCATGTTAACTGGTGCATGACTGCAAGAGGCTCCTGTTCCTCCTCAGTCCTCCTGGTCCCCTGGCACAGAGAGGACTGTTTGCAAAGGATTATTTCCATAGCGGGCTAATTTCGTGGGACCACCTTTTTCTTTTCCATTTTGGAGGTGTTTTGGTGGTTTTCCTTCCAGCTGCAGCCACAAAGGCAGGCAGAACGTGGAGTGTTTTTCTTTTTTCTATTTTTTTTTTAAGGAATCCCTAGAATGGGAATGACTGTGAGATCTTTTATSACCAACATGTTCTTTGACTGGAGCTAACCTCTCTAGATATTTATCTAATAAAACTGAAGTTTTCTGCAGTATCCACAACACCAAGAGGCATTCTTTGAAGGTGAACTCCTACCCACTTCCCTTCTCCATTTCTATTTGGAGAGGCTCCTTACCCCGCTCTTATCCTGCGAGGGAGGAATTTTCTAAGCCTGAAATGAAGAACCAGTCCCTGAGGGGACTTTAATACAGCAAGTTTACAACTCAGACAATAATTTGGGTCAATTGAAATGGCATGTGGGTGTGGGTTTAAATAAATAGCTTTAACCTTTAGCTTACTGATGGAACTGAAAATAGATACAGGGTTGGGCACATTGGAAGAAATGTGTACAATTGCTGCCAGCATTACTTTGAATAAATAGATCACTCTTTGGGGCTGTCAAGCCAGCACCTTCACCAGTAAGAGCAAATAAGGTTTTTTTTTTTCTTTTTTCATTTAACCAGCAGCCAAGTTGAAACGAAGCTCTTACCTTTTTTTTGATGGCTTCGCATTCACAAGGCTGCAATTTGCAATTTGCTTCTATCAACTGGAATTTCATAATATTCATAGATCTTCATGGTTATGGAATTGCCCAGTTACACCTGTATGTAGACTCTGCCTAACCAGTTACATCCTAAAGGAAGTATTAGAGCATGTGTTGCTCATTATTGGATGTTATTACCTTGTTTCAGTCAGGAACTCTGTGAACTGTTTTTTTTCCATTATTTGTGGCTCAGGAACTAGAGGAGAGCTGATGAAATTATTTGCTTAGTTTACAGGCCAAAAAGTGGTGGATGTGCTGTAGTAATAGTCCTCTCTAGCMTGAGCCCTATCGCTGCTGTTGCCCAGGCACTCTTTGTGGAGTAGGTGTGAGCTCCTGTAGCTTGCGTCTGCGGGAGGAGGGCAGAAAGTAACAAAGTACCAGCAGAACTCTTATGCTAGCATACAAACATGTACCCAGAGAAGAAATATGAAGTTCATCATTCTTTTAAGCTCCTAACAACATGAAATTGTCGTCCAGAGTATTGTAATGAGAAGTAGCTATGTGGCAGCTACTCAAAATCGTCCACAAAGAGTTGATTTAAAGTCAAAATTTGCAGTTAGCTGGTGTGAGGGGAAGAGAAAGTTGTTCCTTTCCTCAGAGGAGTGAAAAATCTGTTTAAAAATCAGAGAACAAAACAAAAGAGCCACAAAACAGATGTAGTGGAAACATTTTGTTACGGTTTTGAAGTGTAGCTGAACCCAAGCTTGGAGACTCCYGGTTGAGCTGTGTCTTCCCCTGCCCTGCGGCTCCAGGCCCCAGTCACCCAGTTAACGGACAGCTCAAGCGGAGATCAGAAGCCCTGGGAGYCCGTGTCATACCAGAGACAGCCTGGAAGTCCCAGTTCTTAGGTTGCTACACCAGGGCTGCTGAGCTGCTGGGCTCTGCCTTCGTGGCACTGAGCAGGAGAGCTGTCAGGACTGCAGCACAAGATGGGTCTTCAGGCTCACTGCTTTGGAAGAGGGAGGTTGTGACCTGCATGACTCAAAAAGCCTCTAAATCCTGGGCCTTCTTGTCTTCCTTRCCAGGCAGCTTGGCGAGAGTACTCGGAGCTGCAGAAAACAGCCTGATGAGTAGCTTGGTGACAGTGAACTTCTTGAGGAAAGAAAAAGCCAGTGTTGGGTGTCAAAGGCTTGAGGAAACATGGTTTCTGATTTGTCTTCTCCTCCCTGTACCAAGTGCAGCTCAGAAGCTGAAGGTCTGCCTGTGAGGAAGGAAGCTGCAGGCTTGGCCTGGTTTATGCTGATGGGTTGGTATTTTGGCACCGAATAGCAGTGTTGTAAATGTTCGTGCGTCCTACAGCACTAAACCAGTCAAGCGGCTCTGAGTGTCCTCACTCTTCAAAGCTGGAGCTGCATTTTCTTTGCAAAGGCCAGTGGTATTAAACAGCAGTGTATGTCRCCCACCCTTAGTAATGATGAAGCTCAGCAGCATGGGAATTGCCTAGATAAATAAGATGCTGATAAAGAACTACCAACTTAAGATCTTGTAAAGGCAGTGAGATTTCTTGGAGGAGTTCAAAGCTATTTTCAGCTGCTGATTTGCTCCTGGAGCGTAAATGTAGGCATGATAAAATATGCAGATAATCTTTCATAGTAACCATCTTCTGATAGATAATAATGGCAAAGAAAAATAGAGTGGGCTACAGTTTTAGTACCATTTCCTTCTGCAGGTTGTTACTACTGGCTATACCTGCTGAGTAATGTAGTTACAAAGCATGCCAAGGACAAATAAATGCATTTTCACCTTTTATACTTGCATAGATCATTACCCCATTACAAACAGGTTGCAGCCTTGTGTTCTGTAAAACGTACCGCAGTCTTAACCCTACGTAACTGCGTCATACTATGACAGTATGAAGCTCTGTGGGAAGATGTTTTGGCATACATTTCCATAATGAAATACCTTAAATTTGCTTATGCAAAACAGATTGGAAGTGATTCACTAATGTGTGAGCAAATTTTGCAAGGAACCTCTTACAAGAGCAGCAGATTGGTCATGAGCTTGTGATTTCATATTTTGTGGGTGTGGGGGGAGCTGTTGAGTTGTCAAGGCTGGGGGATAAATTGCGACAAGGTGCCACCAAGGGCAGAAGCTCAAGAGCTGAAGTCCAAAGGGTTGGACCTCATTTCACAGCAGTGAGACCATTCAACATACAATGGTAAGGACTGAAAGGGAGATGCTTGAGAGAGGTAGAGAAATTCTTCCTTTTCAGGTTATCTACCAACTCTCTGGTTAATCAAGGAAGAAAATAGCACAGGTGGTTTAGTTGTTCTATAACTGTTTGCAAGGGTTTCTCAAACCCTTCTCTGAAGCGTCTGCTTTTACTACTGTCTGATTCAGGTTTCTGGTCTAAACAGAGCGCTTGTCTGATCTGCTATGGCAGGTTCCAAATTCTAAATATCATATAGCATAATCCGTAAGGGCACAGCGATATCCCCTGCAAGGTGTTTATCTTCCATGCCCTCGGCATTTTTGTGACTTTAYGTTCATCCTTTGGAGGCTTCTACAGTGCTTATCGGTGGAGGATTCAAGGATTTGTACAACTAACGAATGCTGGCCACAGCAAGCRCTGAAGGCTGGTCGGTGTGGTATCTTCATCCGCAATTCTGTATTAAAAGTGGTTATGGTCAGTATTCTCTTTCCTTGGTAACAGTAATATTAAGCATGTCCCTACATCTGTGCGCATGCATACCTGTGTATACATGCAAGGAACAGCCTGCCATCTGTGCATATATATGAACTCGTATGCGTGCCTGTGTATGGACCGACGGAGGGCAGTTTGATATATAACATGGGCAGGTGTGGATTTTCAGTTATCTGCGGAGAATATAAATGCATGTGTCTGTCTGTGTAGCTGTAATGAGTTAGCACAAATACCAGAAAGATGAATATTGCAGTATGCACTTGGGAGGAGTGATGCACACTGCAGCTTCCAGAAATCAGCAGCCGACTTGCCGTCCGACACGGAGCGCTCGGGTTCGAGTGGGAAGGGTGCGTCTGGGGGGGAGGGGTTGGTTATTCATGTAACAATTTGTATTAAGTAGGCACTTTCTTGTTCGCTCCTTTTGATCTTTTTAGACACCCTAATTATGGATACAATCTTAAGAAGGATGATAAAGGGCCTCGGGGTTTATAAACTAGGACGAGAGGTTAAGAAAATTATGTTTATATTCGTTAGAAGAGATTAAGAGGGGTTGTGACCAAGGYGTACAAAATCCAAAAGGTATTGAAGAAAAAATGACGCCACCAGAATATTCAAGAGAAAAACTGTGACGACAGGGTAGGTGGAGGGCAGGTGGCATTTTGATTAGAATTGGTTGTGGGACATTTTTACAAGGGTATTGCTCTCAGTGAGGAAAATAACGTACTGCTGATCAGTGGGCTATAGGAAGACAGCTTAGGACACAGGTACGTTGATGGCCAGAAGTATAGGGTATGTCATGGAGCTTCTTTTTGAAGTGTCTGAGCAGGCTGGGTTTCGGCAGAGGGTAATGCATTAAAAAAGGGATTCAGCTTTTGAGCTTGTTTGGAACAACATASAGCCCAGAGAGTTGCGGTGAATGGAGTTAAATCCAGTTGGCAGCCGGTCACAAGCGGTGTTCCCCAGGGCTCAGTTTTGGGGACGGTCTTGTTTAATACTTTTATCAATGATCTGGACGAGGGGATCGAGTGCACCCTCAGTAAGTTCGCAGACAATACCAAGCTGGGCGGCAGCGTTGATCTGCCTGAGGGCAGGAAGGCTCTGCAGAGGGATCTGGACAGGCTGGATCGATGGGCCGAGGCCAACTGCATGAGGTTCAACAAGGCCAAGTGCCGGGTCCTGCACTTGGGTCACAACAACCCCAGGCAACGCTACAGGCTTGGGGAAGAGTGGCTGGAAAGCTGCCTGGCGGAAAAGGACCTGGGGGTGCTGGTCAACAGCYGSCTGAACATGAGCCGGCAGTGTGCCCAGGTGGCCAAGAAGGCCAACGGCATCCTGGCCTGTGTCAGGAATAGTGTGGCCAGCAGGAGTAGGGAGGTGATCGTGCCCCTGTACTCGGCACTGGTGAGGCTGCACCTCGAATACTGTGTTCAGTTTTGGGCCCTTCACTACAAGAAGGACATTGAGKTGCTGGAGCGTGTCCAGAGAAGGGCAACGAAGCTGGTGAAAGGTCTGGAGMACAGGTCTGATGAGGAGCGGCTGAGGGAGCTGGGGTKGTTTAGYCTGGAGAAGAGGAGGCTGAGGGGAGACCTTATCRCTCTCTACAGCTACCTGAAAGGAGGCTGTAGTGAGGTGGGTGTTGGTCTCTTCACCCAAGTAACAAGCAATAGGACAAGAGGAAATGGCCTCAAGTTGCACCAGGGGAGGTTTAGATTGGATATTAGGAAAAATTTCTTCACCAGAAGGGTTGTCAAGCATTGGAACAGGCTGCCCAGGGAAGTGGTGGAGTCACCATCCCTGGAGGTATTTAAAAGACGTGTGGATGTGGCGCTTGGGGACATGGTTTAGTGGGCATGGTGGTGTTGAGTAGACGGTTGGACTTGATGATCTTAGATGTCCTTTCCAACCTTAATGATTCTATGATTCTCTAAGCTGGGATGCAAAATGTTGGGAGGGGRAAACCCCACACTTTCATATTGAAGATGCCTTTGTGCAAACTTGTTAATTAAAGCAGTGCTACAGAGCTGAGGTATTTGGGGGCTCAACTGCACAGACTAGATAATTTTGGGGGAGAAGCCCAGCAAAGAAATGAGACCTCTGATTAGTTCTTTCCCCTGTGTGCCCCCGTTTCCCACTGCCAGGACAGTGCCAGCCTCTCTGTGAGCTCTTCCAGGTGACGGTCCCATCTCTCTGCATCTTCCATCTGTAGCCCTTTATAGGGATGAATTCAAGATTCTCAATACCTGTTGGGTACCGTGTTTTGCACAACGTATATGGCTACCTCAAGTGTGGGGCAGGGGTAGATTGGCCACTGAAATCCAAGGATGATCTAAAGGTATTTAGACCTGCCAGTGTGTGACCCATTTCTTTAATACCCTGCTTGGAGAATAACAAAAATGGAGCACATTCAAACCTTTTACCCAGTCATAATGCACTAATGCCTGTATATATTTTTTTCAGGTCTGCATACAGTCCACTCCTCAAATTTCTTTTATTAAATGATCTCTATGTGTTTCCCCAGAATTCCATTCAAGATTTAAAGCCAAAGCTTTGCTAATCAATGTAACTTATAGCATTTCAATCAGTTTAGCTGAACATGAAATCAGTTGCTAGTTCTTGGCTCTGTTAAGTGACTATAGTCCGAGACGAGAAAGCAGTTATTTTTAGACTATTTTTGTTGAGCTTGAAAATCTTTTGTGAGGGAGATTGCAGTGCTGATTTGAGAAAATGCATTTAACTAAGACTAACGAAGCTGGCAAGCTCCTGCCAAACTAATACTGGTTCTTGAGATTCAGCCTAGAGTTAGCTAAAGCTGGTGTAGCTGAAGAGTTTAGTCTTCAGCAATGTTTGGGGGTAGGTTGTTGGCTGTGTGTAGAGGACACAGGGGCTGTGGGTCTAGGAGACCTCCATCCTGTCCTCTGATTATTCACGCAGTGAGTAATTGCCTGGAAATATGGACATTCAAGGTCAGGTTGGACGGGGCTCTGAGCAACCTGATCTAGTTGAAGATGTCCCTGCCCGTGGAAGAGGGGTTGGACTAGRTGACCTTTAAAGGTCCCTTCCAATCCAAACAATCCATGATATTTGCAGCGTCCTTTTTAATCACTGCGTATGGTGTGGAGGGCTAAGGGGTGAAAACGGAGAGGCTTTTTATTCAACCCTTCCTGCTTGTGCTATTCAATCCAGCTGTGCATTGCTTGGTGGGAAGACAGATGTTGGCATAGTAGGGTACATCTTCTGTGCTGGAGCAGTGCATATGGGAGGCATATGACTTCTGAAGTCAGTACATCTAAACCTAGTATCAGTCTTACTAAAAAAAATGTCATAAGGAACAAGCATGGCTACACCAGGAGCTTTTCACTAATGTGAAATGGTAYAAACCTGGCAAGCAAAATATGCGTGACTAAGAACACCACCAGTTGTGCAACCACATAGGCTAAAATCAGAAGGACCAAGAGGCAAAGTCAGTTACAGCTATAAAGGGTTATGAAATGACTTACAAAAGCACTGGAAGTAAGAGGAAGGCAAAAGTCCATCAGTAAGAAAGGGAAGCAAATAAATGGACTAGACAGAGAAGACAGAAATACCAAATGCCATTATTCTGCTCTTCACAGAAAGGTTAATAGYTGTGTCAGATCTATAACAGTGTTCCCCATAACAAGGGGTTATGAGCAAAGGCAAGAACAAGATAARGAGTATTTAGATGTGTGATGTATTTGGGTCAGCATGGCCTTCTGAAATGTACCCACCGAATTATTTACAAGAACACTCAGAAGCTTATGGAGGATAGAGCAATTGTCAGAAGTCAGAGGAAGGCAAACATAGTACCTGTCATCACAGAGGAYGGTACAAGGGAAATAGAGGTTTGTAAATACCCAGAAAGATACAGGGCAAATTATTGAACTTGGACATACCTGTGAGCAGCAAGTAATATCTAACATGCTTTATTAAGCCCAAACTAATTTGATTTCCTTCTCTGATTGGGTGACTAATCCAAAACAGAGGAAAGCAGAAGCACTTTGTCTTTTGCCAGGATTCTGACAGTCACTTAAGCACCGTGTTCTCRTATCTGAGAGAAAGCTGAGCTCAAACTTGTGGCTTTCAAGCTTTTTGATTAATGGATCGGTAGAAGCTTTTAGCAGAGGTGCACATTCCCAGATAGCAAGGAATTCACTGGCCAATAACTACTAATGGCTACACACCTGACTTTAACAAAATAATTAAGAGCAGTTTATTAATATTTAACTCAGATGTCCTTGGACATTTTGGCCATGGGGTGTGAGAAGTATCTGGCTTAATAATTTTCATTAGTTGCTTGTATAATGGACCAAAAAGTCCATTTCCCAACTGTGGATGAGCCCCAGTCATTAAAAAAGAAAAGCCAATTGCACATATGCAAAATAAGGAATTGCTGTAAAGGGACCATTGCTTCAGGAGAGCTCAGGGGATGTCACTATGGACCCTCAAACTGATGGGCAGCCAACAGAGGTTGCTGTGACACGGTGTTCAGGAAGCATGTAGGCAACCCCCAGAGGGAAGCAACAAAGCCAGCACTAGTACTATTAGTATTAGTCTGTGGTCTACTATACTCAGAAAATGCTGCAACTTTACTGAAGAAGGGAGGTAACCTGGAGAAGTTGGAGGGAACGGTACTGRCACATTTTGGGACTATTTCAGAGCAGCTGCTTAAAACAGAGTTATGACCTCTTGTTACGAGACTCAAAGGTGTCCAAACAGGTAGAGAGTTACCTTGATAACGGAACCAAAATTTCAAAATCTGTATGCACAAATGCATGACTTGGAGGGATTTAAACACTCATAAATCCAGTTATGGTCCTGATTTAGGAAAACACTGAAGCATCTGCTCAACTTTTTCTCTGAAGGTTTTAAGCAGGTGCTAAAAGCTCTTCTCTGAATGAATTGCTCTTCTGAATCGAGACCCAATCAAACATATGCTTGTGTTAGAATTTATGCTACTGCATATATCCTCTTTCTCTGAAAGGGGAGGGGAATATGCATTAAGATATTTTTAAATGTCTATTTTTATAAATACTTCCTCTTAATGGAAGTTGCTGTGTACAGCAGTATRCTCTTCTTCTTTGCTCTCTCTCCCTCTCATCCCTTTTCCCAGTGTATTTACTATGAAAGTTTTGCCTTGGGCAATAGCCTGTACTGCAGTGGAGTATCACATACAGAAAACATGTCTAACATCGTACAAAAATATAATAGGTGGGTGGAGAATGAGAATCTAGAGGTAAGCCTTTAAAAAGTTGTCTTAAAGATAATACTTTTTAAGTATTGCAGAGTAGGCATTCCAGCATCTTATACGAGCACTGGATTTACGCTCTGTAATAAATGTATCCATAGGGTGCTGCGTTGTTGTAATGATAGTGAACGATAGTAAAATTAGGAGAATTAATAATGACCCAGCTGGAATAATTTAGCACTGCGATAACTAAACTCTAACCTAATACTCAGTGTATTCACAAAACTATTTACAGAGCACATTGAATGCAAGAGTCTTAGGGGAATCTTCTATAGAAAACAAAGCGAAACCCTAATCATAAACAAATGCCATAGCATATCATTAAGAGGATTAAGTGGCTTGAAATTGATGTCTAAGGCATTTTGGTTGGTTGTTGCTAAAAATACCACATGCTTGACAATTATCTTCTATTTGCCATTCTCTCTTCTGCTAGTTGTCTGTCATGCAGTATTACCCTTATTTACCAGGACTGCCTCCGTACCAGGTCTTTATCTGCGAGGTTTGCTGCTTCATGCCAGACCTGATCTGGATTTTGCAGTCTGATGTGTTGGCACTGGTTGGTGCCAAACCATTAATACCTTAATAATAGTGAGGGAAACGCCAGATTCAGCAAACCTTGGCTGAAACCAAAACAGCACAAGACTTCTGGAGTTCGTTAAAATTAGTTTCTTCTAGAGTGGTGTGGTGTTTTGTTTGGGKTTTTTTTTTTCAACAAAAGGCTTGGGTTTTAGTTTGAAATAACTTTTATTTCTAAGAAATATATCTTATGTTACAGTTAAAGTTTTCAAAAAAATACAAATGAGTTTTGTATTGACTTTAACTCATAATAGCTTTCTGAATAATTTATGTTTCTGAGACCTTGACTTTTGGTCTAATTATACATATATATATATATATATATATATATTAGGTAACAGATTTTTACAGGTGGAAAAATTTCCTCCTCTGCCCTACTTAGTGATTCCTTGCTATTATCTCATTGGGCTGTGCTTTGTTGGGAGGAAGAAGCTGCGGATGTAATTTAGACAAGTCAAATGTTTCTGAGGCAAAGCTTTAAAAGTGGCGTCCTTGTATCTCAGTGGATGTTGCCACATAGATTGCTTTCCGGTCTGTTCGCGTTATCAGTAAAAGCCCATGGAGAAGTGGGTTGCACCAAMCTCCTAGATATATGATAACGCAAAGCAAGACATATGGTTGCTTCCATGACTATTTAATGTGTGTAAGTTTGATGTAGCCATGAGCACAGTAGGCAGTAGGACAAACTCTGCAATATTGATTTAAATCCAAAAATTAATGCGGCGTCTTGCAGTGATGACAGCAGCCTTTTGATCAGGTCTTAGTAGAAAGGATGTGAATATATGCTCTTGCAAGAGGATAAGGATAAACTGTGCAAGTGGCCACGTGGAAATCTGCACGTGGAGACTGAGGGTAAGACAGCCTTCACCCGCATCGCGTCCGCCTTGTAGGCGCGGGGCTGCCGGCAGCAGCCTGCCATGCAGCCCCCGTGCTGTTTGGATGCGTATATGCAATAGCGCTAGTTTCAACCTGATTTAACATGCTCACCTGAAATATCACCCCTTGTCATTTCTGGGGACRTTGAATTGAACTGTCAAAAAATGTGTGTCTTCAATACCACAGGTTGGATTTGGGTGTTAACAAGTTCTTCTGGCTTTTGCCAGTTCTGTGTCTTGTACCCATACAGTGCTGTGTTATACTGAGCTGTGTTTCTTTTGCATTTAAAAGATACTGGCACTGAGAGATACGAGCATGTCTGCTCTGCTGGCATAAGGATCAATGTACTGCATAATTTTAGAAAAGGCAAATGTTGGATGAACTTGTGATCCTGGCTCAGGTCTGTTTTACTGTGATGGGAGCTAATACACGGACAAAGAAACCCCAGATTTTCAATCAAGTTTGGGTAGTGGGTTTTTTTTTTCCTGTATCAGTTTTATCATCAAAAAATCAACTCTCTGTCCTGCGAATCCAGCCTCTCAGGCAGTGTGAGATACTGATAGTTTAAGCCAGATGATTTTTCCCTGAGACATAGGTTCACATGTTCCACATCGCTGGCTCTGCCGCTGGGCTGCAGACAGCAGCAGAGGAGTTGCAGGAAAAAATTAAGGACAGCAAAGTTTTAAACTGTGATTCTCATGTAAGATGAGATGCAACATCCACTGACCTATTGCCTCTCTTTCTTGGACAATTCTGTCTTTCCTTTGCAATACAATTACACCATGGTTGGAAGTTTAGACTGTAATTTTGACCTAATCATCCTGTTCTGAGGACACCCATAAATAAATATTGAACATACTAGTTACTGTCTCTGTGAGTGCTGTCTTGGGGTTGGCTCTTTTATTCAGTTTATGTTGTGCACTGCAGACCAATTATTAGTAGGCCTCAGTCAAAGAGGACTTTCACAGAAGCACGAGCAAAAATGAAGATCACAGCAGTCCGTTCTGCCTCACGCTGATGGCCATGCCGCTGCAGCTTTTTAGTAATCCGCTCACCCTCTGGGAAAGTCACATATTTAAGGAACATAAGCAGGAAGAGAAGGTATCTGCTTTGTGCCAGAGTTGAAAGGCATTGCCAAATGGAATTAGAATTTCCATCTAGACAGCAATCAAAATTAGCCTTTCATCATACATTAAGGTAACACTCAAATTGTTCTGTAAGCATTAATAACTTAATTGTATTATTTTGAGGACGCATGCATACATAAATATTGAATATATTAGTTATCTTGCATATGGAAATGAAGCTGAAATATTAGCGAGGATGGAGACTCCTCACTACTAGGTGYTGTTTCTTAACAGCCCTGCTATTCTGGCTGTGAGCTGGATTATTTTGAGCTACTGCGTTTCCCTTTTTGGTTGATTTAACCCAGTGTAGTCGTACATTCAGTGAGCATTTAAATGACCAGGYGAGATGCAATCTTCATAAATTATTACAGACCAGTGAAAGTCCATCACACTGCATAAAGGGTTTTGGGTACAGAACAGTAAAGGAGCTTGCTCTGAGTCACAACTGGCATCTTTATCAAGGAAAAAAAAAAAATCTTTTGAAAATACTATATGTAACAGACTATAAATAAAAGAAAAGTACTTGTATATCAGAGCAATCCCTTAAACACGCACAACCTGCCGAGAGATACAGCAGTATCATTCCCGTGTAAATCAGTTCATAAACTCGTTTTTAATTTTTTGGCAGACTTATGAAGCCAATTAGCTTGGTAATAAATATTCAGCTTTAATGGGCAAGTAAATAATTAATGTTATTGCCTTTGTAAATTTAGCTTTTCAGTTATAAATTAACATAATTAAGAGAGTAATGTTTCAGTACACATTTTACCAGCCAAATCTAAATCAAGCAATTAAACTGTAGGTTTTCCACACCAAATGAGTTGAGTTTATAATGATACAAACTATAGGCATAAATTTGTTTTTCATGGTCAGATTCATTACAAAAATATGAAGGAAAATATTCTGCGGTAGATGTAATCAAGTATATTATTTGAAGAACCATTAATATATACTTTAACTACTTTTTGTTGTCCTTCCACAGTGAAATACAAAGGGGAAAGCATACTTCCCATCAATCTCTGGCACTGGGATAATTGCATGTGTGTAATTTTAATGCCACTGTAAAATGGTTATCGCTGGATAGTAGCTGTCACATYTCTTTGTTGGATTGATTGCAAAAACACAATGCGCAGTATGGGTCTGAAAAGATAAAAATTGCTCTGTAGTCATTAACTTAAAGACCTCCAGGCTGACTTACACCAGCTGAGAATTTGATCATACGTTTTTCCCCCTCTACTCATTGCTTCATATTTTTTGTGATGTGCATGTGCCATCTTCCTACGTCATCCTTCAAGCTTAGTGAGCATCAGAGCAGTAATGCTTCTCTTGAGAAGATGTCTTGAGAGTTAGTAGGAATATGTAAGTATTTCTAATCTGAGTGCAGGTCGGAGCTGGCGAAATTCAGCCCTTTCAGTAGCTGTTCCAGAAGAGCAGAGCATGTGGCTGTAACTTCAGGTTGGCTGAAAAGTTCAGGAGGTTGCATCAAGATTTCTGAATTTGCTTGTGAGGGACAGTTAAGGGGTGTCTGAAACCACATGGCTTCTGAAAAAGCTTCAGGGACATCAGACTGTATGAACTTCGGCCTTTATTTATTTTTTTATTGGGAATTTCACAGAGCATTTCAGTTTCTTTGAATGGTGTCAGTTTGTGACTTTTAAAAATACTATTCATTAGAAACAGGAAGAACCCAGAAGTGACTCTAACATGCACATATAGACACGCACACGCTCACACACACATGAAAACTCGAAGTCGGAAAATTTGTCTCTAGTCAGAGAAGTCCTGAAAGCCCCCACTGAAAACCCGGAGCTATAGACATTTCTAGTCTTGCAGCCTTCACAGATTATAGTTTATCATGGGCTGAGCAGTCTATTTATAGCTCTTCAAAATGCTTCTAAGAGTAGCATTTCGCAAACTGCCAAAGGTTTGCAGATTTGTAATGAGAGGAGTTTCTTGRTGCACAGCCTTGCCCACATCCAAACTTGTTCATTGACATTTCTACAAGCWGTGATTTCATAGTCATTTCATGTCCCAGAACCCAGTGGGCAAATTTATCACTGGCAAAAGCCCACAGAAGTCAGTGAAGTTACACCACAGATAAATTTAGGTCAATGAACTTTATTTTAGTGGTGTTCAAAACGTTTGCAGTGCTATGCGGATAGATAGCTGTAGACTTTTTTSCAGTATCCAATTGTTTAAGGGTGAGCGGACTGAAAAAAACATAACCTTGAGATGTATTTGTACTAATTGACTTAAATACATACAGAACTGCAGTATGGTTTTGACGATATTATTATTTGGGGTTTTAGAAGGACTTTAAAAAGAGGGAAAGCACACTAAACTGTCATGCATGATTTCTATGGGATMATATTTCCAAAGAGATTTTAACTGAACACAGTTACTTGCTGGCATGATGAACTGTGGGTGGGAGAGAGGGGGATCCAACCACCTGATGGCACAGGCAGTTGTCTTGTAAGCGGTGCTAACTCGATACGTCAATGTGTGTCTGTAGGAGACAAAAATTTTTATCACTGATAAGACCGATTTCTGTATCAAATGCTGCCCTGTTATGAATAGTTTTAATCTGTATTTCATTATTATGCTTTGACCGTGTSTAGATTTAGATGGGGTTCAGGTGCATTGTATGGTTTCTTTGCCGACGGTGGCTAAATGAGTCTCTTCATCTCATGCCAAGCTCTACCCGGACTTAGTGACATATTTCTGGCTGGGATCTACTAATCATGGACTTCAAATGGAGTCAGCAGTCTTGAGCTGTGTCTGAAAAGAATTCAGCATATTTCGTAACAAGGTTATTGCAACTCCCTTACATTTGATAGTCTACTTTCAGCTGCTTTGGTTTTCAGCACAAATCGAAAGATTGCTCTGAGACTACCAAGCACCTAATGAGATTGAAGGCACTTCAGCTACTTGCTGTTCAGGCTGGCTCTGCCGTGCAGCCTGCCGGGCACTGTATTTCTGCTCCATTCGTTAGGATTTACAGCGCGCCAAGGAAGCCAGCCTTTACCGACTGAAGCAGTGTGACACTGCCCTATTTTATGGGTGGATGAGAGTATTTCAGATAGTTTGGTGACTTGTTGGAAAAGTCCATTTAACCTTCTCTCCCTGAGAGCAGACAGCCGGAGGTGTTTACATGGGTGAACTCAAGATCTTTCTCATGTGGAGTCTGTGGCAGGGATGCCTTCCGCATCAATACTGGATTGCTCATTGCTTTGCCCTTGTTATTGACAGTTTTCTGTAGTTCAGCGTGTGAGACTAGATGGCCTGGTCCAGAAAGCATAGACTGGAGCAGTGTGTGTGCTTGGAAAGGGGACGGAGTCTTGATTTGCAATTGCCAATGTGTTGTGGTGGCTGTGTACCAAAAGGCCAACTTCTGGGGCTTGCAAGCGCTCCCTTTTCCTTATGGTCCTTTTTAACTTGCATCAGCTTTCTCCAAACTCCTGACACTTCTCCTAGAAAGCTCTGGCATTCTCCTGCAGCCTCAGATCTGCTCTGGCTTCTTCTTGGCTCTCCAGTGTCCTCACCCAGCCTTTATGGTTCTCACAAGGTGCTGCAGGCATTTATTCACCCTTGCGTCCTCCCCGATGCTCTGCCAGACCTCTGCGTGCCCTCTTCTGTATCCTCCCGGCTCTGTCCTTTTTGTACCACTGGCTGAAATTAAAGCACTTAAAGGCTCTAGAGATTTACCAGGCTTTTATGCTGGTTTCCAGCTCAAGTTGAGTTTATTTTTCTTCAAATATACAATCCACATAGGAAAAGCTACATTTCAGAAGTTAGGTTGGTGTTTTTCAAGTGTCAGTGAACTTGATATCCTTTCCAGGCTAATGTATCAGATCTGTGCACCCAGTGAGGCTGCCTTTGTGTGTCATTTATGGACTTGGTTGACTCTTACTTTTCCCCTGGGTTGTAACAGCRTAAAACTACAGCAATGGGTGGGACTTCAGAGTGACAGCACATTGTATACTACTGATTTATCTGACAAAACTTTTTGAAGTTTCTAAAGTGATTAGAAACAATTGTTTTTACTAATACAAGTAAACTTGGCTTAAAGCATCAAAGGAGAATCACATTTAAACTCCCAGGAAATGCATCAGAGTTTGACACTATGTGTGGCTTTTAAAATCAAAACGTTGAAAATAATAATCTGAATTTATAATGGAAAACCCTGCTCAGATTCTGGGTTGACAACTGACTGACAGCTGTGTGTCCTCCAGGTGCCACAGAATCCAATATACTTGTATTTTCTCTAACATTTCGTATACCAGCTTATCCCAATATGTTCCACAGAGATAAACAATAAAGTTAGAGTTAAATAAATAACTTTAGAGATAAGCAACTTTAGCAAAGGACRAAAGGTTTGCTTAGCAACGACATTTAACAGTAGATGGAGATATGCATTTACTTATTCATTTTCTGACAGAAAACAGGTTAGAAAACGCAGTAACACAAAGCAGAGTATCTCTGAAGAGTGACAGTTTAGGGCAGCAAAGACAGTTGTTTCTTATGACCAATCTTAACGCAAGCCAGTAATAAATCTCACCAATTCCAGTGAGAGCAGAGGGAGGCCAGTGCCAGAACTGTTGGGAAATTTCAGCTGAAGTATTCAAAAGAGAGAGTCCCTGAACCAAAATAAAATAAAATAAATAAAAACAAAAGGCAAAAGGAAGGTGAAAGCGTGTCTGAAGGAGATACAGAGAAGTCAGTTTTGGGTGGCAAAATACAAATGCACTGAGTTCAGATGAGATTAAAGTTAATAGTGGTCAAGCTAATACCTTTGATACAGAGAAAGAGAAGTGCAGTATGTTTATAAAAAGCATATGCTTTCATGTCCTGATCCTGTGATATGATCCACTTCTGTGCTAGCAGCTGTGGTGAAGACATCCAAAGGTATATGAACCTTCTAGTAATAAACAGTGTTCTTCATCCTGGAATGTACCTGAATTACAGAATACAGAAAATATATCCCAGAGGAGTCTCAGTGCACTAACTTTGCACGTGTAGAAGTTTATCTTGGAATGGATCAAAAAATAATGTTTTTCCCCAGTTAATTTATTCTGCATTGTTGCATTTATTGACAAATTTTAAGGCTTGCAGTTTAACTGTGATACTAAGATGAGTGACATGATTGTTTTCTAGTTACATTCCTCTTTTAAGTTAGAGTAAGAGGAAATCCAGTTAGATACTGTCATATCGGCAAAGGCTGTATCACACAGCTGCCTCTGATATAAACCTGTCAGCTCTTGTTGGAAGAACTGGGTTTATTTCATTACTCAATTATTTTGAAGGTCTGACCAGTTAAGTGCAAGCTGTTTGATACTCATTCTCTCCTAAATCCAGGAAATCAGTTAAGTGTTGCTTTTTTTCCACGAATGTGCTTCCAACCCTTTGAAAGCATTATTTGACAAGGACATATGCATTGCTATAACTTTATCATTGCTTTCAATTGAACTGACAGAAGAAACAATAATCTCATGAAAGAGCTTCAGTACAAGGGCAGATGTAAACGTCTGAATCTAAGGAGCTCAAGAGATCTTATTTTATAGTGCAACCAGACTGTAGTAGTAGTAGGAGTAATAATAATAAAAAAACTTAATAGTATAATGGAGTGTTAGCAGCTAGACAGTTAGACAGTAGCCTGCAACTTAATGCTTTTGAACTTGAGAAGCAGCCTTCATTAATGTAAGTGCCTTCCTTCAGCATGCATGTTTTATTTCAAATTGGAAGTATTTCCACTGGATTTCTTGGATTCCATTTTCAGAAATTATTTACTTGCATGCAGCAGCAGCAAGACTTGTGCAGTGTCTTAGCATTTTCTAACCCGGCAAGATATTAATCATACTTTTGAACCTTGTAATGTAACATTAATACTATTATGATGGGAATAGTTCATAAAATAAGCATGGTTAACCACTGCTTTTACTTCTTTTTCCTGGATACCCGTGGTTTCCACTCGGATGACAAAAACCAACGCCTATGTTCAGCAACATCACAGTATTCCATTATATTCATCTCAGTTAATGTACTCTTCATTTTATTATTGCCTGCATTCTTTAATTGAGTTAATTTCCCGAGGAACTCCGTCACACCACCACCCTCCACCAAGTTTCCTACTTGCAGATGTTATCACTTGAATTGCAGTTCTGCTATTTCACTGTTTTGTTGGCAGGGAAGGAAAAAAAAAAGCCTTAAAACAGCTGAGTGCCAGTAGTACTGGCGACTTCTGTTTTATTTATGTTTTGTACTGAGCCATCCTGAATGACAAAGTATGTCTGGGACACAGCCCTGGGCAATGCTCGAAGTGTCATAGTTGGAAAGGTGCCAAAGTTGCATTGCTACCAATTTTTTACCATTAGCCTTCTGGAAGGAGGGATTCAAAGTCTCATTTTATTCTCTTCTTCACCAGTGTCACCTTTACACTAAATTAATGTGAGATCTTTACCAGAGATGGAGCTGACAGGATGAGTTGTTGATCCTACAGTTCCTTGACGCGGCAGGAGCAGAGGAGCAAATCCCGTAAAACGTAGGAGCTGGCTTCTCTTTGGGTTTGGGCGGTGAGGAGTCAGGAGCATCCTCTGAGATAACTGAATACCCTTGCTTTCGGCTGAAGCTAGTGTGGTGGGATTGCATTAAGCCAGGCTGTCCTGAAGCTCACTAGAAAACAGTGATCTCGATCCTGAGGATATGGCAAAATGCAGCAGTGTGGGGACTAATGTCCAAGGCTGTAATTAGAAGATATACCTGCTAATGAATTGGTATAATCGCCTGCTGTGTTCAGAGTCTGCTGTGGGATCTTTTTTCCTGCATTTACAGAGGAGGCTGACCTTGTTAAATACTTAGCAATAAAAATGTGTTTTCCCTTGCCTGTTTCACAGCCTTTCTTCTGCCTCTACCAGTAGAGCTCGTCTGTATTAGTCAAACGTGTTTACCCAAGTTTAGCTATAGGGAAAAAGGGAAGTTATGAGACTATATATGAACATGTTATATRTACCTGAGTGTGTTGTACGTGTCTGCGTGGGTGGACACACATACAGGGGTTTGATTTCTTAATGGTCACACTAGCAGTAAAAATAAAAGAAATTTAATATTTAAGCAAGGAGATATGGTTTCAATTATATTTAAGTCACCACACTCTTTAAATATTTAATCTTTCCTATGCCCAACTAATTTCTTCAATTGCAGTTAGGTAGGTTGTAATTAATTTTTGATGAGACAAGCTAATACTAATTTGAATATCGACTATACTGTAATGTTTGCTTGCAAATATGCCTTTCAGCTTCTAGATACATCTTTTTGCCCTATCTAAAGTTGCAAATGCTTCCAAAATTGTCATACCTAGGCACAAGGMCCAAGCTGCACCTTAAGCTGTATGACACACAAATATAAGGATACTAAGTCAGATAAGGGTCCAGTCGGCTCCCGTCCTCACCCTGACAGTGACCAATAGTTGATGCCTAAAGAASAGTATGAGAACAGGGCAAAGGTATAGCAAGGCTTCCTGTGAGAGTCTCCCAGCCTTCATTGATTTGTGGTCTGGGAACATCTCAAGATAGAAGTGGTGTCTTCAAATTTAATATTTGATCTGATTTGTTACATCCAAAGTGTATAGTTATTTTGTATAATTCATGCTTTCTATCAGTAAAGGACTGAGGGAAATTTCCTCCAAGGGAAATACTCTCTTTTTACTGGAAAAATGTCTTGTCTGCCTTTTCTGATTAATGAGAACATCTATATGCCTGCTTTTGTGACTTGAAGACTGATCTGATACCACTTAACTATGTTAATTTAGGAATGCACCTGAATGTTCAATCCAGGGCTCCAGAAACAATGTAAAAATCTGAAGTGGTGGGATAATGAAAGTAATTTGTAGTTTGTCAGCAGTTACCTCCACACGTCTGATCAAAGAAGAATGGGGGGAGCACAAAATTTTAGAACCGAAACTAACTGAAATTGTGGGATTTCTAGTACATGAGACATTTCTGTAAATTCAGACTTGGCTTTGTTTCAGATAGGAGCAGTGCCAGCTCCTACAGCAGCTGCAGACTGAACTGAATGGGTTTTTATCAGGGATGCTGGTCTCTGCCTCACTCCGCAGCCGTGGAACGGTCCGGGGGCTCTGGGCTTGGGCAGTGGCTCCGGCAGACCACCCACAGCCCGGGCTTTTCCAGCCCTCAGGGCGGCTGCTCGCTAGAGCTGCCCAAAGTCGAGGAGGTCCGAGGGGCATCTCAGGAGCTGTGTGGTGACTCTCCAGGTTCCTCRACTGTGAGAGGGAAACCAGTTGCCTGCTAGGACGCTGACCACCACGTCAGTAGTGGCTTACTGAATGTGAAGGGGTTTGTCTGCAAAATCGTGCAGGTTTGGGTGACAGGACTGGTATACATTCTTTTTTTTTTTTTTTTTTTTTTTTTCTTTTTTTTCCTTTTTTTTTTTTCTTTTTTTTTTTTCTTCTTTTTTCCTCTNTTCTTTTTTCCTCTGCAAGGTTCTGAGCCAACACAAATTATATCTCATGAGGGTTTCCTTGCATTATTTTTAGTAGCCTTTTACCTTACTATATTGCTGACTAGGAATGGTCCCTGGCCTGCCTCCCTCCCTCAGTATTTGTGTGATGCAYGTCATCAGAGTGTGGAGGAAGCACGTTGCATTCAGGCTGGAGCATCTGCACCTTGCTGCTCTTAGGACTCCTGGCCACAGATTTCATTTTGTTATGTTGCATCATCTCT
The DNA here is from genome assembly GCA_030449065.1 of Oceanodroma leucorhoa. Classification (NCBI taxonomy): domain Eukaryota; kingdom Metazoa; phylum Chordata; class Aves; order Procellariiformes; genus Oceanodroma; species Oceanodroma leucorhoa. The sequence goes on along the minus strand of JASVER010000039.1, from coordinate 8,477,326 downwards.
CCTGTATCAGAGAAATGGGAATGGTGCACAGTCATTGCATTTTGTCATGACCAAAGTTGTTTTCCCCTTCATGTCCCCACCTCCCGTTACTTCCCATCCTCCCACGTTACTGCATGTTCGTAGTACTCTGTGCTTTCAGTCTCGATCAGGCAACTGCTTGGCACCAGTGTATTCCAGCTTGCTGCTGCTGTACTCTCCATTCCTATAAAGGTAGTGGTTGGGAGCGAGGGGAGCTTTTTTTTTTCTGTCTTCCCCAAAAGCTGGAAGTGCATGTTTCTGCCTGTACTGTAATTTATGATCCACCCAGCAGTGCAGGAATTCAGATGGTACAGAAACATTATGCGCATGCGTAGCAGCATATTAAGGCAACGTGCCAACTTCTTACCAAAGAGATTTGCTTCCAATGAGCATTGGCAAGCTGTACTAARTAGGAGCTTTCAAAAACACATCTTTTCCAACCTGAGACCAGGCTCCTGCACTCAGCTTGCAATGATGATCTAGTCCTATTATTGTTACTTCTGCTTCTCAACTCGGCTGATGCTATAGTTAATGCACAAAAATGCGGCACTGATTTTCTTCGTGTCTATTTTGCGTTACAATTTACGAGCAAAAATGAAAAAGTAATTGTAACTGTGGCCTCCRGAGATAGAAATCCCTTAAAAGCAGTAGAATTAGGTCTTGCTGCTACCTGCAGATCAARCTACTGCAGCATCAGCCATTTCTGTACCCATAAGTCATTCAGCAGCCATTTCAGTTGGCAGTCTTGATTTTTCATGGTTAGCCTGGAAGAGGACAGGAACTGTGAAGGTCCACTTTTGTCCTTCATGTCTGAGTTCAAGAGAGTCAGAAGGTCTGTAAATGTGTGCCAAGAAATGCAGGGCTAGGCTCTGCCGTCCTGACTCCTGTTGAGGGTATCTCWCAAGCTGTTCCACTTGTAGAGCCTTTAGGTGTGGTATATAACATAAACCACTTATACAAGGTCCAGTGAAGTCATTAGTGCTAAATAAAGTGAATATATTTGTTTGATCTGATGTGACCATGCTTGCTATGTGGACTTTTSGTAAAAATAATTAAAAAAAGAAAGCAGTATGATGCTAGCTTTCAGTATGGACAGTATTACATGCTGATTACTGAAATCTTCCTTCTTGCAAGCGCAAAAGCTAGTGGGTTTTCCAGATAGCTGTAACCTGTTCATGGGTTCAGGATTGTTTGTGAAGACATAATGGGATTTTGTGGTATTGTGAGATGCCACAGGCTTTCTCCTGAGTAGGAGACCTCTAAGGAATAAATAGGTCTGCATGTCTTTTTTGGTTCCCCCCACCCCCTTCTTTTTTCTTTGCTCTTTTTGCATTTCTAGGCAAAGTTAGAATACCTTCACAGCTGCTGTGTTGAGTTAATGTTAGACAAAGCGTCTCTAAGCCCGGTTTAAGGATGCAAACCACCTAGTGCGTATGTATCTGACCTAGAGAGGTTGGATCCTGCTCTTTGCTCAGTCCTCACCTGCTTTGTGCTGCTCTGCCTGGTCTCGCTTTGCAGGCTGTGTCGTCTGGGTGGGGGAAGGATGGTCCTTTGAGTGTTTTCCCATGTGTCAGGGATTAGGGATGATTAATGCAATAACAGCAATGATTGTTTGAACTTCTTGATGCTTCTCTAAGGTTTTTGGTTGCTGGCAGTGTTGCTGCCAGGTGGTTGTCTCCATCACCCTCTTTTCACCTGGGTGTCCACAATGAGACTCCCATGTCCATGTTCAGTGCCAGGGTCTGACCTCTTGGAAATACCGAGCACATCTAGCAGTGATAGTGAGCTAGAAAACTTGGTGATGCCAAACCCCCACCCTCCCAGAAAACTCAGGCCATTTACTTGTCTCTGACAATTGGTCTGTAGACTGAACTTCGGGAACCTGCTGCTGCATCTTGGGCTGACAGTTACCGCTTCCCATCAGCTGTAAGGTCCCAACGTGATTGCCTAATTTGGGAGCTTTTAATTCCTTGAATGAGAGCCATTTTAACAGTGCTAAGTATTAAGACTCAGGTGATGTCTCTGCTTTTAATATGAAAGTCCTGTTATTCCGCAGAAATGCCTTAATGGGTTAAAATATTCCCTATGGAGAAGTGTATTACTTACTTTCTTATTACAATATCAGACTGGAATAAAAAGCAGCTAGGCTGGCATTCGTATCCTAGTGTAGGGACACTATTAAAGTACTGTGAAGCAAGAATAGTTCTGCACCACGATTCTTGAATTCAAAGATTGCCCTCCGAAGGTGCCAGGCATGATGGATTGTCACAGACTCTTTGTCCTGCCTTGGCATTTCATTCCTATCTGATGTTGTCTTATGTTCTGCTCTGAATCTGCCAAACAACTGACCCTAGAATTTAATGCCACACCTTCTTCTCTTTCCTTTTTCTGAACAGCATCTTTTGCAGCTGAGGCTCTGAAATACTGGAGGACACTGCATCTTCCTCAGGGACACGGACAAGGGGGAGCTGGAGCCTCTGGGGAGCTCAGAAAGGAATTGCAGTTGGTGGTCGCCTGAGGAACTTACCTTCACACCAATGTTGCTCTGAAACGAGTTGTGTCCAACATTCAGATTTGGTAAGGTATGTCATTTTTCCCCTTCTCTTGTCTTTTTGCTCYTTTCTGAATATCTACATATAGGGAAAATAGAAAATTAGCGGCCTTCATATTTATTGCTGCATACATGCCATGCTCATACTGCCTCCGTAAATAACCTTTGCTCTCCCTGAATTTGGAGAGCGTTCATCAAGAATGAAGTGTTTTTAAAGTCTTGGGCTTGAGGGGGTGCGTGTTTATATTAAGTGCTTTATTGAGCAAAATGCTCACTGGTGGTTGTGTTTTGCTGTTGGTGATGTATACTTGGTGATAGGCATCTGCATTTTGAAAATCTCACTTCTTGTGTTTCACTAATGGCTGCAGTTCAGGGGGTCAAAGATGAAAAAAATAAATGACGCTGAGGGTGCCCATTTGTAATACAGCCCTGTGCTTTCCTTTGTGCTTTGTATATTCTCATTGTTTGCCAAGGACGGAAATAATACCGATCTCTTGCATAATCGTATGTGCCCCCTTTGTTGTGGAGCACTTAAAAGTTTTGCATGTGTGGAGGTTCTCATATCCACACAAGCATTGCCTTGGTTATGCTGTGACTGTAGCAGGACAATATGCAACATACCTTCTAACAAGAAATTGAGGAGCAGGACTTGAGGAATGTATTGTGGACAAAGCTTGCAGTATAGAAGCATCTAGGGTAATATAGCCTCTGATAATACAGCTGCTTTTATCTAGACCAAGTTATTTCTGTGGAGCCAAAGTTTGCTGATTAAAAAAAAAATTAAAGAATTTGTTCCCAGATCTTAGTAGAATGGTATCAGATTTCATTTAACACATGGTTATTGAATTCTCTTCCATGGCTGAACCAGCAGTATAGTCTTGTTGAGAAAAGTACAGCAGCAATATAACACCTATACTTGGTGTTAGTGGAGGGGGGGAAAGTCTTAGAGACTTTCTTAAAAGCCTCTAAGAAAACATGAGGCATCCAGGTGAGTGTGCATTCATTCTTCTGTTTTTGATATGGTTGCACCAGTAGTGTTACCTCTGGAAACTGTATGTTCAAACTCTCATGGTTCAGCAGAGCTCTGCTGGTCTGGAGACTGCCAGTCTCCAGCAATTGCAGAGAAGGTTGGTGGGAATAGCTTAAATTAGGTGCTTAACTTTTAAATGTTGAGGGTCAAGAAAGGTCCATTCCAACCACAGCATATGCTGTTAATTTGTCCAGGCATTTCGAGAAAACCACACTGATGTCAGGGAGGAGAGGTTCCCATCATTAAAGCTGCTGCAGCGCTTGCTCTGTCTGTCTGCTCTGGTGGCACCTGGTTTTTAGAAGAAAAGGTTGTTAAACATTGCTCATGCTTTTGTTATCATCTTCACTTTTGTTTATTTCCAAGCTGCTGCTCTTGTGATTATAATACCTAAGGGGGAAAGCTGTAGGAGAGGTATTTCATAATCAAGAGGGCTTCTTGACTCTTGCGGAGAGATATTTTGCACTGTTATAATGTAGAAATCACAGCAATTTGTTTATTCCCTGTTTCTGTATGAGATTTGTAGGTGAAAGCGTGTAAATCTTCCTTGCAACGAATGTGTGTGTTTTGCTTGGTACACAGGGTGCCCCAGGGTCTGCGAGGTCCCGCACCAGAGCGGTTGGTTGCTGGTGCGACCGTGGTGCTGACCCTGCCTTGGGCAGGATGGTGGTGAGATGAGCTCCCCACATCCTTCCCACCCGCGTCGGTCCAACTCTCAGTCTAAGGCTCCCGTCTCAGGCTGCAGCATGAGTATTACTCCAGTGCAGAGGTTGTGCAGGACTTCGCAGAACCTCGCAGTTTCAGAGGACAGAGAGCATTTTCCATACAATTGATTTATGCGAAACTATTATTTAGGCTTTAAACTCTAGGTTGGACTTTGGTTATATTTTTGCATTTTACTTTGTGACCGTCAGATCTAAAAACTTGCTTCTTATTTAAGGAAAGCTCATGTATTTATGGAAATTWGATCTTTAAGAACAACATTGCAGATTGAGAAGCTCGTGCTAAAGTTTAAAGAGTGGGCAACACTGCTGTCGTTCATTCAAGTACCTGAGGTCCTTTTTTATCCTCTCTTCATCTTGGGGGCTCTTGCAAACTTACCAGAATAATTGACTACCATCAACTTTATCTGTGCCCATGACACCCTTGTGAGACAGAAGTGCTACTTATCCCCATTTTACAGATGGTGACTAAGGAACAGGGTCACTTCTAGGTCACTTCTAAGCAGTAAACATCTGTCTCTGGTTTGGATGCAATCACAAGTGCAAAAGGTGCATCTGAKATGCACAGCTGGAGGCACGAAGATAGCCTTGGCTGAGCAGCTAAGTGTATAGAGGAAAGCACAAGATTTGGATGTGGATCCATTTGAGGTCACTGCTCCGATCTAAGCCAGTTTCTTCCATGTGTCCTGCTCTCCCAACTAGAGGGGTTTTTCATTAAGTGATTACAGTAACACCAAATGATATCAGGACCCACTTTTGCTCCGTATCTCTGCTGGAAATTACAAATATGTCCAAATAATGTTAGCTGGACTCATTCATCTTTGCAGCAGAATGTTGTTTGCTCGTGTGAGACAAGCAGATTCCCTTTTAGCAGCATTTACGTAATTGTGGTGATGATAATCTTATTGTGTAAGGATCTCTAGATAACATGCAGAGTAATATTTTTTTCTTAAATTGCTCATTTTTTAGATTAGTAGAATCCAGTTAGTAAAATGCCCTGTTCTGCTGAAAAATCACATTTAATAAATATGTAAGAGAAAAATTTTAAGTAGTCATTAAATACGGTTAATACATTTTATCTTGCAAGTAGAATTGGAAAAAACCCTGTTCATTTAATGTGTTTTATGGATCTCGTAGCCATTAATTGTCTCATTACATGGACATAAAACCTTAATGTAATGCACCTTTTTCAGGTGAATTGCTTTGGAACTTTTTCCTTTGCTTTGTTTAGGCTGTAATATTATTTCTCGTTTTTAAAAGTTGAAGCTCAACATAACATTTTTTACCATTCCCAAATGTTCTGTAAATCAGTTCAAGTTAACAAAATCTCTTTGCGTTACAGGACAGCACAGAGGTAGTGTTGCAGCTGTGATGGTCTGATACAGGTGAAGCAGAGACCTTGTATATTCAAGTCCTCCTTGACCTATAGCAGAGCAGTGGGCAGGTGTCCTTTTCTCACTCCCTGTATTGTATGGTCTGATAAAAAGTTATTATTTCTCTCTTCAAATCTGTCTTGCTTCTTATGTGATTTCATTTAAGAAATCAGAAACAAACAAAGATTTTACGTGCCTCTAGGTTTGGATGTCAGAATAAGATCTTAATGCAACTTTCCAATGTCCTGATGAGGGGTGCAGGTCTACTGGCTGTTGGTGAAAATGTGTCAGTAAAATTGTCCTCCTACATTATTGAAGGACAAGTTCAGCTGGAGTGAACACAAGATGTCTGCTTGAATTCCCAAAGTTAAATTCAAAGCTTTATTTTGAATAAAGTCTTTGTTCTTCTTGACTGAATTTTGCACACCAAACAGGAAAACAGGACAGCATGTAGGATCGCTTTTTACATGTTTTTTATMAGTAAGCATGCTGAGCTTGTTTGTATGAGTAATATTTATGCAAATATTTTCTATAGTTTCTATAGTTTCTCTGAACTATTTTGCCAGGGTGCAGAAATGAAATGGCTATTACGTTTGCACGCCTTGTTGCAAGATCAGCAGACTGGCTGTTAACGTATCAATTCCCTTGATGACACCACTTCTGCAACCCTATTCACTCAACTTCTCCTGACAGGGCTTTTATTGAATCCATCAACCTGACACATATCAAAGCACAATTTCTGATAACAAATATCTTGGTGTAAAATGAATTAGAAAGCTGATAGCAGCAGAACTGAGTTGAATTTCTGAAAGAAAATAAGAAACTCCAAAACTAACATGAGATTCTTAAGATATCCATCACAGAACAGTAATATAATAGTCCTTTACCTGTACTCTTGAAGTACTGAGAAGTCAATGAGTCTGCCCAAAGTCATACAAATGGGCTTGTTCCTGGGCTGTCAGCCTGTGGCTCTGCCTTCTGGACTCTGGATTTTGTAGTGTTGCTTCAGAGAGCATGATGAAGTAGTGGTTTATTTTCTTCTGGAGACCTTTCTCCTGTGAGGACCAGCAACCTCCTTGTAATTACTTTGCACTCTGGTCTTTGAGAAATTTGGAGACTTGTGGAAAATGCTAACCAAGATCTGAATGGAGTAAAGCTGCTTTCTCTCAGAAGGTGAAGCAGTTTGGAGCCCCTTGTCCTTTGCAGAGCTACTGCTTGGCAGCCCATGGGCCATGTCTTGGGCAGAGTCCAACTGGGGTGGAAAAGGTTGCATGTTTCTTGGGGCTGCAGATGTACCTGGCTCAAAACCTTCTTCTGAGAACACGCTTCCATATCTGCTTGCAGCCTTCTCCTATCTGTCTTGCTCTCCCCATCCTGCTTGTCTATCCCCTTCATTTTTGTATCTCTGAGATGATAAGCAGCTTCAGGCAGGGCTGCCTTGCACTGGTACTGCTCTCACTGTGCCCAGGCTCTCTTACCTCTTATTTTTGGCTAGCACACACTATAAAGTATTAGCTAATAATAATCATGCTTTTTGCTCTGTGGCATGTCCGCTCTTTGGGTAAGTATCCACTGGCAGTTTGCAGCCTAGCAGAGAGGAAGAGGAGGGCAGCCAACAGTTGATGTGGAAAATTAATTATGAGGTACCATCCTCCTGCCACATGGTTAAGACACTTCTGCTTTCCAAGCTTTACATCCAGCTTTGCAGAAAGGAGGAGGAGAATACTGCATTTCCTTCCTCAAACAGTGGGAATGTTGCCAGAACAAAGCTTAGTGGAGAATGTCACATGTAGGACTGATCATTCAGGATGCTCTAGAGCCTTTACTGCTCTGCCTGCAGCTGTGACACCACCCAGATAGTGATTTTTATCTTTCGTTGGACAAATGTTAGCTTAATTGCGCATACGAGTTGATAAAGGCCTGTGTGTGTGATGGGAAGTCACCCATGTCCCATATGCAGTCAGGGTGCAACATTTTGTGTTTCTTTATAGTGGTGACTTGGCAATGTTCAGATTCAGATAAGCTACAGCTTGTTATATCTTCATCCGTCAGGATGACATATTTATTTCATAATGATCCACAAAAACTGGCCTGTGATGTAGAGGGGGGAGAGTTTGACAGGCACTGTGTAGCCCTGGGAATGTAATTACCTAAAGGAGCAGTTCTGTCCCTGAACAACCTGTCTTAAGGATCACGGAAATAATTGCTGGAAGCCCAGCACCGTGTGTACTTCAGGAGCCGTTCTGGTCTCATAATAGCATGCTGAGTCCTGCTAGCTCAAGTTGAGCACCACAGAACCAGCACAGCACAATTTAAGTGCCAATGATGCCCTTCCTTAGACAGTTCTGTAGGATGCATGAAAGAGCCTGAAAGAGTTAGGATTTTGGAAAGCCCTGATAACTTTTTTAAGTGACTATTTGGGGCTTAGCTAAAGAAATGAGCATTTGTTTTAACTTTCCTCAAAGAAGCCTTTGCTTAGTCTAAAGGATATTGAAGTGTGCAATGGAAACAGCCTTGCAAAGCCACAACAGTAACTGCTGTGAAGTGTTACGGAGATATTTCGCTGTACTGGATGTCTTTTTAGACCAGAAAAATCCTTTAGGCTGGTTCAAGTTTTCAGTTAAGGTATGAGAAGACACCATTTTGCACATTTTTATCATGAAAAATGCTCACAGCTCACTACTTTAATGGTTAACTGAGGGGTGATGCTCTATGAAATACCTAGGATTTTGTAAAGAACCAAATTGCTGCCTGGTGGAAGTCACTCACTCAAATCATGATGGTGTGGCTTCCAGTTTCCTCTTCCTGAGCTCTACCTCCTGATGGACACAAACCTCTTTCTACTGCTGTTGTGCTGAGTTTTTGCAGCTAGGAGCCTGTATCTGGAAGCACAAACCTGTTGTACAGGTTCTTTAGATGTGCTGCAAATAGTTATGAATATGTTTAATGAAGAGAAGCTGAAACATACTGAAAACATTTGGAAATAAGAGAGAATGTGTGCAGCCAAGCGTTAGCTGTGAATGGAGAGTTCTGTTGGCATCGTTTAATGGGAGCTTTCCAGCTTGTAGTTTCTAGAATGAATATACAGAAAATGGCAAAAACTAGAAAGGCAGGGTAGCTGGAGGTGAATGGGAAATGGCTGCCTTTCGCCTCTGGGAGAAAAGGGACAGTGAAGTAAGCAGCATTTCTGTTGATGGGCTAACGCCCCGGCAGTCTCTGCCTCCCAGTTACGGGGAAGGGGCCAGCAGAGACCCTGCTGGCACTGGCACTCTCTAGGCAAGGTAGCGCCTTATTCCTTCACCACAGCAAATGCTGTCTGTTGTTTTCTCCGGACTAAGCTGATAACGGAGACTCCCCCCGTCCCCTCCCCATACTAGGTGGGGTAAGTAGCTCCATTTATATCTCACCAGACAAGTTTGGTGCCTTTTGACATTAGTGGCCATATGCCTTTTCCCCCGCCTCAGGAACTGGCTCCCGATCTTTTTGGAGACTTCCCTCTTCTTTTCTTCCCAATGCTGTTGTGCTTTCTGGTTTTAATGTCGTGTGAGAAGGAATTCTTTAGTTTTGCGTCAGATGTCGTATAAAGACTTGGGCTGAGGGACCAACAAGTTGATGTGCACTCAAGCTGTGTTGTGATGATGCCATAACCCGCGCAGATGGAGAAGCTGAGAACCAAAGCGTTCGGAGTAAAGACTGTAAAAGGCAACACGAGCCTTAGGGGCATGCCATTACCCTGGCAGACCTCATGCCTCTGTCAGGTACTGGAGGCTCTCAGCTTCTCTCCTTCTGCCCAGCAATATTCTGGAAGGTCTGCACCAGCATGCTGTGATAGAGAAAATATAAATAAAGAGAATTCAGGAAGTTTTTTACAGACCCCTTTGTGTTTTATTTATGAAATTGGGTAGGAGAAGTGGTGCTGACTGCCACTGCACCTGAGGGGACCTTCCCAAGTGTTACTGAGTTTGTGGCTGAAGCAGGGAGGTGGCAGGTCCTTCCCTGCACAGTTGTGCTGTCCCAGGGGCACCACTGAAACATGAAGGACCACCCTGCTGTTCCTGTGTTTGCATCCCATTCTTTGATGGCTTCTCCCCTGGGATTTTGACCGCCTCTTGATCTCTGTACCAATTTGGCCCACTGCCCTGTAGCTGATGACCACCACTGCAGAGGAAGCTCACTGGGCTGCTCTCCAGCTGGACAAGTCCCAGTGGCCATGGTGGGACCCACCCTGAATTAACTGGTGGGACAGCCAAGTGGTGGATGCTCAGTTGCATGGTCTGGTATACTAGAAACTGGTGCCACCATGTGGGATGAGTCCATATGAAAGATTGGCAGCAGGAGTGGGGTGGGCACACTGAGTAGCAGTCGCTGTGCCTTGGGCAAGCACCATGCATTTGCTGGGTTGGAGAGCAAGCATGCTGTGCACTGGGCTGGCCTTTCCTGAGAAGAGGGACCAGTTGTGTGGGTATTGCTGGGAATAAGGAAGCCCTGTAGCCTCCACATTGGGATTTGTGTTGGTGTGTGACCCCACACGGTCAATACTGTACCACCGTCCCCTTTTTCATGAAGGCCGTTTGCTCCTGTTGGCTGCGCTGGAGCTGATTGGGGAGGATGGCCGGGGAGGTAGGAGGACATTTAGTCATACATGTGCTGCGGTTTGCTCAGACTAATGTGTCTCTCCTCCTTTTAGGACCACTGGAAGTTTCCCCTGCAATGCTCTTCAAAGAAAAGGCGGTGAAACACAACAAAACAAGTCTTTCTCATTAGGAAGGCTTGTAGGCACCTCTCCTTGGCTCAGGAGCAAGGGAAAGGGGGGTGGGCAGCCCTGCGCTCTGCTCGCTTTCTGACTGGGAGGAATTTCTAGTTGTTAATGATTAATTCAAATGTTTCTTGTCATGAGTACAGTGTGCACAGAGTGATAAATCTGTGGTGGGTTAGAGGTTGAGGTTGCTCAGTGCTGACAATTAGTTTGAGCCACAGGCATTGCTTTCATTGGCATTTTCACAGCATTAACCCAGACCTTGTCAATTAAAATCCAGACACATTTTGATGAGGGACATCTTCTAATGATAATTGTAATATTACCACTTTTATTCATTTAAAACCTGTCAGGCAGGCCATGTTTCCTGGAAAATAACTGCCCAAGTTTCACATTGCCTAAATAACTAGGAAGTATCTTTCAGTTTTTTGAGCTGACATTTCATCAAAAATAACTAAAAGCAAATGAGGCCATAGCTGTTCATCTTTGAACACTTACCAACTTCAATCAAGGTAATTTGACTTGATCTGCTAAAATAAGCAAGTTTATTAGCCTTCACTTTGGAGGCTAATAAACATTTGGTAATTGTCTAAAGTTGGTGATGGGGATTTATACTATTTACTATTAGCTTTTTCTAACTATTTGACAGCATAGCTCCAGAGCATGTCCTAGGCAGTGATCCATTTATGCAGCTCACCTGTTCATTAGATGGAGGAGGAAGCCTGGGTGTAAGGGTTGATTAAGGAACTTGTCTGAGTTGCACAAGAAGTCTGCAGTAGAATAAAACCCAGAAATCCTCTGTCTGTTCTAGTACATTAACTGCAGTGGGGTTTTTTTATGTGTTTATGTGTCTGTAAATATTACATTTAGAATCTCTCTCAGGCCATAAAAATGAGTATTTAATAGTTGGAATGGGAGTGATATATCAGATATCAATTGAAAATCCATTGTGGTTTTATTTTAGCATGGCATGAAAAATAACAGTGAAAATCATGTTTAGTTTTGCATGGAAAAATGCTTTTCATTTTTCTGAGAGGTGGTTCATAAAAGCTAGGGTAGGAAAGCAAAAAGCTGTATCAAGTAAGACTGTATCTAGATCTTGCAATGTGTTTGGTCTATGCTTGTCCATACGGGTGGGAAGTGCTGCACTTCTTTTTATTTAGGCGTTCCCTTGTTTCTCTGCTAAGAAGTGGATCACTGGCCTTTAGCCAGATCACATATATTTATTTCCTTTATTTGTCACCTCATTCCTTTAAAATTTAGGTTCTTCAAATAGACAGCACTGCTGTATTTAGAAACCTCATCAGTATTATAAATGAGCTGCTTCTCTGGTCCTTCTCTGAAGGGTGTAGAAGAAGGAACTCTGATTAATTGAAAGCACCTCTAGGTGATGCCATAATATAAATAACAATAAGCCTGCCTTATTTCTATAGCAACTGGAATAATGCCACTGGTTGTTAGTAGTGAAAATTCAGGGCATAGCATGGACTCTGAGTAGGAAATCCAGGCACAAAATACTGCACTGAAAAAAGGTTGAGGAATAATAACTGAGAAGTAAATGGACTTGTGCTGCTGTGGCTGTATTCTGTAAGTTAGTAGTTGTCCTTTTAGTAAATACAAATACTAATCCAGCTCTGCTCTGGTAGGGCTCTCTTTTTCCCTTTCCAGAATGAACTGGCAAGCCTGTAATCTGCATTCTGGTGTGTATAGAGATGGCACTGACAACAGCATAGCTTGAAGGCTGTAAATATTTTCACATATTTTTTCCAGTGAGCCTTTAGCAACCAAGCTGTGTGTTTATGTCTCTCATTACTCTCTTTTTTTTAAGAGTGCATTTATAAGCATTAGAGGTGATCAATAAAACCTGACCTACCTTTGCAAGTTAAATAGGCCTGATTTGAAACTACCAGGCTTAAAGAGATTCAGATTTGCTAGTGATTTAAGAGCAAGCGAGGTCCATTTACATGCTATTTCTTTTCCACTTTTGAGGTTTGAATTGCATTGGAAAATCTGTCACATTGCACGTTTGAGCATGGAAGTTGCAGCTAACGCTTTATTGAGCATGCTTTTATGTAGCAGCTGCCGCCTTACCTTGCAATTCACTATATCTTACTGAAAAAGTAATATAATTAATAGAGATGGAACATACCTGACTGTGCAGAGTGAAGTCTCCATGAACTTTCACTCTAAGCAGTATTTTCGATCAGTCACTTTTGGTCTTTGGGAGATGTCCAAGGAGAAAAAAAGAATGTACAATTTAAAAAAAAATAAAAAGACACAAAATAATCATAAAAAAAAAAAAATCCAAAGACTTTGAGAAGAACTGAATCCTAGCTATAAAGATATATGTTCATGATATTCCTGGCACACAGATATAAGATGCTCAATGACAGATATTTTTTTTTTGTTATGCAGGTGGAGTTGTTTTGAAGATTTATTCTATAGAGACCTCACTGAAAATATTAGTATGTTAAACAGTGTTCAGCATAGGCTTATGAAAGGGAGACAACTCTTCACAGCACCCAACTGTTTAGCTGGGTGGGTCCCTGCTGCCACCGAGAGCAGCTTTGGAGGGCTGCTCAGTGCTGCGATTTCTCCTGCTCGTCTGTCCCACCCGGCTGTACGCTCTGCGCTGGGGTGCTGCAAAGGCAACCCTTCTACCATTTACTGCTAATTTTCTAATGGCTAAATTTTTGGCTTTTAACCCTTTGATGGCAGTGTGGAAGTGGAGGCTGGAAGGGCAGCGTTCCTGTTCAGTGCAGGTCCGGCTGGGCATGAGGAAGGGATGGAGTGATGCTGTACAGCAGTCTTTTATTTTCCCATCCCATGACTTTTAAGCATTTAATTTAACAACCTGAAAGCCATGTGGAACTGTCATGTGTCATGAAAGACAGATTTGGTGATACAAATTAAATATTTTATTGGCTTAAAATTAGTCTGAAAGTTGTAGCACTAAGTAGGTCATTGATGCAAATGTGCTGAAATAAAACCTTCCAGCAAGAATGTTGTATCCTGCAGATGTTATCTCTGTTACGCAAAACTGTTTTAGGATGTTTTAGATATTTTTGTGGGGCTTGTTTGTCATAGCCATCCAGCTACCTGTTGGACTAGTTTTTATCACTGTTGTACGTAATGTGGTGCCTCTGGAGGCTGCAGGACACAATCTCAGGACACAATATGTGCATTTACTGCGAGCGCGTCTCAGTTTCACAAGATAATTACGTGCCTCCTCTCCTCTGCGTGGTTCACATTTAGAGCAAGAAGTGTGTGGACTAAGTAAAAGCCATCAGAAGGCACTATTGCTCAAATATTGATGGATGCCTCTATTGTTTTACATGGGTTTTGTGTGTGTTAATTTTGACTTTAGACGTGTGTGCATGCATGCTCATATTCTGTTGGAGTAGTTATTAATAAACATTGTTCTTAATGTGCTATTTTGTTCATAAATGGTTTTATCTGTCTCTGACCAGTTTGAGCCCTACTATGCTCGGTGCTGGAGAGTGAGGTCGTACCTGAGAGTCCTTGGCCCAAAGAGTTTTCGTGTTAAAAAACCAAAGTGTAGTGGGTGAACGAGACACATTTGCCAGCAAGCGTGGAGGCGACAGATGGAGCACAGCCGCGAAGATGAGGGATGTGCAGGGCTCCGTGTGTTGCGGGGCATCGATGATCAAAACTCCTCTTTGGTGTGGTGCCTGTACGAGGCTCACGGCAGTTGGGGATTTGGTTTGCTGAGACTAACTCCTGCCTTGTTAACTACTACTTCTTGATTATTTCTGTCTCTATCCATCTGCTGCCTCTTTTCTGTTAGAGCTGCAAATTCCTTAGGGTTCAGACAGCTTTTTATTTTTGTGTTTGTGCAGTACCGAATTCAGTGGAGTCCTGGCCCAGGGTTAGCGCTAGTAGCTGTTAGCAGTGGCATTGACACGTGCAAATAAGACATTGGGAAAACAATTATTGTCACGTTCTGATTATCTTTATTTGCATTCCAACATCCGCTGAATCTTTGAAACTGAAAAATTATTTAAATAAACGATACATGATTAAAATGATTATTATAATGTTCTCTACCACAAATAGTTCCGTGCAGGAAATGCAATTTTTTTTATGTGGTTGTTTATATATACACCTGTATTTGTCTGGCAAATAGATTTTATCCTACAGCCTGCTGGCTGTCGCTTTCCTAGGTGCTTGTTCATATTTAATATAGCTCTCCCATGTATTTGCATACATAAATACACACTTGTTTTTAACACCTGTTGGCATCCTTTAATTATATATTGGCCCTGAGGCTGTTGGCTTTGAGGTCTGTGCAGCCACAGATAGCTGTATGTTATATATTGTTCTTCTTTTCCAAGACCTGAGCCTGCTYTGCACTGACCTGCCAGCTGAAGCTTACCCTTCTGGCGCAACGCCACAGCTAAGTGCCTTTCAGCGAGTTCTCGGCTATAATCCTGAGCTGATTTCTGGGATGCAATTCACTACTACGGTTATCATATCAAAAGGGGAGTGATTTACATTTCCTGCACGTCTCTGTGTTGCCAGCCTCGGAGGATGCTGCAGAAAGTTAACACAATTTGATAAAATAACGAAAATGAGCCTATTTACAGTGTTGCATCTTACACTGTGGAGGGATTTGATGCAGACACAAAGTTGGCACTAAGTACAAATTTAGGCTGTGCACAGCGGTTAATTTTGGGGCGCTTTTTTTGGCTCCTGGGAAAAAATAGGAAGATTGTCCCTAAAGGCTGAATGTGTGGAGAGCTGTATGCTTGCCTGTGTGCGCTTTTCCTCTTTATCTTGATTTCTTATTGTGTTGCTCCTTAAAGTCTCTCTCTTCTCTAGGTATTCATCCAGAGTAGTGTCTGCATAACACATTACCTTTGTTTTTATCTGACCCCCTCAGCCCTCTGCACTTCCCTCTCTGAAAAGGCATTGAGCAGTCATGCCAGCATCGCTTGTACAAAGTGAAACACTTTACGTTGAGATATTTTAAGCACGTCCATACTGGAAATGCCATAGGAATGGCAGGGCTGCAGCGTTTGCTGCTGATTCACATTCAGCTGCCCGTATTTGTATGCAGAAGCAGACGTGGCAGCGGCCTCGCATTCATTTCCTGTGTATCAATTACTTATCAGTGACACACAAGCCCAATTAAGGAACTGGGGGGAGGTTGTAGTGCTAAGAGCGTGGCCATGCCTCCCCTGTCTGAAGGGGCAAAGCGCTGGGACGTGAGTCGAAAAGGTCCCTTTTCAGCATTCGCATGGRTGAGGCTGCACATGGTTGAGTTTGGAGAGGCAGAGGATTTATCTGGTGTAGGGGACTGAACTGGTGATGTTACTCATCTCTGAGCCAGATTCCTGCAGTCTGGTCTAACTTTGGCTTTGTTTTTTATTTTTTATGAGGAAAAAAGGTTTGCACCTTTCTCGGATGTATTCACTGTGCTGCAATGAAGGGTTGTGTGAAAGGGGCGCTTGGCAAAAACGTAGTGGGCAAAGCACTCTCAAAGTTATTGCACCTTATCTTTCTCATTTGAGGTTTTGATTTTGTGTACTTGCAGCTGCAAATGTAAAAGCATGTACCAATATTGTAAGCCTGCCAGGACTGAYGACAGCTCCGCTGCAGGGTTTGTAGTCCCAGGTCAGGGGTTTTTTAGGCAGTGGTGAGTAGAGGTCACCAAAATTCACCTTCAGGCTGTTCTGGAGAGGGTATTCTTTCCCGCCCATTCGACTTTGCTTTTCTTCCCTGCATGTCACCAAAGAAATACTTTTGCTCGTGTTTACATTTTACCCAGCTTTAAAGATTTGAAACTTTGCTTAGTTCTCCCTTAACTTTAGCAAATCCTTTAAAAGCAGACCATAGAGGTTGACCGCACTGGGAAAATACCACCGTGCCACCTTGATTAGTTTGTGTGCCTGACCTCCTCTTCCTCCTAGCTTTGACTACTGCTTCTTGTCATCTTGTATTTCATCTTTTTCTTGTCTGTTTTTTCCCCCTTTTCCTTTACTGTCTATGAAGATTTGCGCTGCCTGATACTATCACCTTGCCATGCTGTTTGAATCTTAATGCAAGTGCCCTGGGAAGAGATTACACTCACCCTTCAAACTGATAAGTCTCTTGCAATGTATGATGTCCAAAGAGAATACTATTTCTAATTCTGGATCCTGGAAATTAAAACCAACATGTGCACATGTTGCTTTATCCAGACGCGATGTAAGCTTCAGTGGAAATAAAACCACAGCGTGGGTACTTGGCTGGTATACAGCTAGTCAGGGCACTTTTCTGCATACCTCATCCCTGATAAAAAGGGATGCTCTGCATCTTTCTGTCCCCCTCACTTTTCCCCCCCCCATTCTATTTTTTTAAGAACTGATTTCCTTAGGGAGTTGTTAATGTTCAGGGCTTTTTTCCCTGACATTTTGGACAATGATGTGACAACACAAGTGCATCTATTACTCTTTCGCTGGAAGCTGACTAAAGCAAAGGATTTGATGGATAATGGCCACATTTTCCAGCAGCGCCTGATGTACGTGTGAGAAGAATGACTGAGTGACCTGCATATCAAACCAAACTATATCAGGCACGAAGTCTAGGCGCAGAACTAGGTAGCCTTTCATCATGAATTCCTTATTTTGCTTCCTTTCTCTCTGTTGCTGGAAATCTGGTGCTTTCTGTATTGCAGCAGTGCAGGTTGTGGTGTGGGAATCTATAATCTCCTTCATGGGAAGGGAAGACAAAGGGCAGCAGGCTCGTATGGCATGGGGAGCTTTGAGAAAAGGAGGTTGTACAATTGAAAACAGCATCACTTCACCTTTGGCTGCTAAAGCAAGCTGATTCTCCTTTGCCTTGAGTAGTCAATTTATACCTGTGCAAATTGAATGTAAAACAGCACTGGCTGGAGCTTGCATTTGGTGCTGCTGTGGGTGACTATAGCCTTCAGGGAGAAGAAGAGAGAGGTGGAAGCTGTTGGGGCTGGCTGGGGCTCTGGAACGGGGAGTTGGATGGCCGTTTGAGCATCTTGTCCCACCAGGATCCTTGCCTCTCTCCCGGCAAGTGAGACATGCTGGCTAGATGCCATGTGTTTGGTGCTTTGCTGGGTGCTGTACATCTTTTGTTGAAGCTGATACTGCTCTACTTTATATTCCACAGCGTAGACATGCTAAAGTTGATTTTGAACTCACGTGGCTGGGAGGGTGTGGGGAGGAAGGGGGGTTACAGTGGGGAAGGGACGGGGTGCTTTCCCCTCCCTGTCCCCCAGCACATTGCTTAGGCATGATCCCCCTGACCACTGACTCACATCTCCTTCCATTTTCTCTCTCCGCAAGACCACTGTGAGAAATGATCAAGGATTCAAATAGCTTTTGTGGAACGGGAAAAGGGAAAGTGTAAGAGTGCTTTTACCAAAAGCGTAAGAAGGAGGGTAAGGCCAGCTGCATCTTGCACCTGGAGCACCAGGGTGCAGGGAGAGGGTGGATGGCGGTTCTGCCCTCAGCTGTATCATTCTCATGAGCAGCATGCCAGGAGTCTGTGGCAGAATCCCCAAACCTTTGCTTTGCTGAACTGCTCTGGAATATAATGAAAATACATATTTTTTTAATGACTTATTATTAGGTGGGCTTTTAAGCTCAGGGAGTAACTTACAGGTGAGATTTCTGTGACGTAGTGAAGTCTTGATGTAGCAGCCCAGGCTACAATCTTTGCACCAGGAGAAGAAGGTGCTCCAAGCAGACCTTGAATGTTCAGTTTCCACAGAGGACACACTCATAAATGTTTGTGAACAAATGGGAAATGGCAGTGTGCCAACAGAAGAAAATAACAGAATGGAAAAACAGAGCCCAGGCTGAGTACCAATTTCTGGAACAAATTTTCTGTGAATAATTCAGCTGGCTTCTCCGTGCTTTGGATTTTCAATCTTTCCAGGGGTGCTCCCTCACAGTTACCTGGGGTTTTGGGAAGATGAGTAATTTCCCAGATGTGAGGTAGTCAGGGGCCACACCAGAGACACTGAAGAACATCCCTGCATCACGCATGGATATACCAGAGAAATCAAAGTGCCCTTTGTAGCACTGCCTGCTGTGATACTTGTTCTTCAGTTTGTATAAGGCAGCAATGTCTGCAAAACTTCCTTTCCTCTACCTAATGTAGATTAGAACTGTAATAACGTTCACTTGAAGTGAAATAGGGTGTTGTAGCTGTGAGTGGCATCTGCAAATCTGCAAGCAATTCCTTGCACGGTTTCAACCAAAAAAAATAAAAAAAGTCATGAAAATATTCTGCAAAGAAATGATGATATCCCGTGTGCCTTATTATAGAACATTTTGCTGAGAAGCTTGTGGCTGTAATGAGGAGGTTGATATACTTCCCCACTGTCACAGCATTAAAACCTAATTGCCCCCGGGTTTCTTGATTATCTCCAACACAGCTGTCACGTTACCCCTTTGAAAAAAATGAACTGACATCCCATGCACAAACTTCAAAAGGTCTTTTTTCTGGAAATAGGCAAAATTATTATCAAGCAGTCTCTGGTGTGTTTACCAAACTTGTTTGAATATTGTGCTGCATTGGGCCCCTGTTGCTTCTATATCACAAGATAAGCGATTATTCAGGTTTCCCGTCACACTTGTGCATTACCACGCTATGGCTCCTGCCAATATTTTGTACTTGCTGCCTACATAAGTAAGAGTATTATTTAACAGTTGTGGCTGGAAAAGGGGTTGTGCGTTCCCAGGATGTATTCCTCTCTCTCGCTGCAGGGAAGGTGTCCTCAGAGCCCTGGCTGCCTCCTGTTGTGTCCCCTGTGAAATGGGAGCGGTAATGCTGTCCTTTTCATCTTGCATGTGCTGAGTGCTTCATCCTGGAACAATGCGTTACCGCTGTTCAAAATGGGCCCATTTTCCAAGAAAAAGAAAGAAGTAATATAAGAATAGTGAGAATAGCTCATTTGCCAAGCTTCTAACAAGTACGAACTCTCTTCCCAAATAACTGAATATAGTTTTCCCTTTAATTAGAGATATTTCCAGCCTATCTTGTTCCTTAGAATAGCCCCTGATTGATAAGGAGGATTTTCAAAACAGTAATCACCCAGCTCCCTGTGGCTTTTGATAGGAGTTTAGCAGCTGATTTCTYTTTGTGGCTTTACTGTTAATCTCCCATTGACCTAATCTCCTAAGCAGGTACATGYGCTACACAATACAGACCTCCCTGGTTCCAGTGCAGTGGCCATGTGGGCTCCTCTGTAGCCCTAACCATGGCACCAACACGGTTTTATGACTCAATGAACTATGCTGGGCTGAGCAGGAGCCTTACACGTGAGGTTTTTTAGTGGCTCAGGGCAGAAAATGGCTCAACTTTAGGTTCCAGCTGCCAGCGGTTAACGACCCGCTTTGCCACTTGGACACTCACAAGTCTATGGGGCCGGATGGGATCCACCCGAGAGTACTGAGGGAGCTGGCGGAGCAGCTTGCCAAGCCACTCTCCATCATTTATCACC
>JASVER010000039.1:8334136-8455911 GCA_030449065.1 Oceanodroma leucorhoa | reverse complement strand
GGAACTTTGGAAAAGCTTCAAAAAGCCATTTATTTGGCCAAAAGTTGTCTGGACTATCTTACTCCTTRGCATGAAGGAGGTATGGCTGTCAGGAGTGAGTTCAGGGCAGGGTCAGGGTTAGTGTTGTTGCAGGACTTCAGCCTCAGTCTGGTCCAAGGCTGGTGGAGATGAGGGGACAGATGGAGAGACCAAGGATGCTTTCTCACCAGGACCTTTACTTGCCTAGTTTCTGGAGCCTGCTGGACGCGGCCCGAGTGTTGCTCTCTTACCCTGGTGCAGTGGGAGATYGCAGATGGCAAAGGTTTGGAGAGATTGGTTCAGTCTGAAAACAAGTCTTTSCCTCTCCCCCAAATACTTTATGTTTGTTTTTGAAGGGGGAAAAGTAATCAGGCAGCTAAAAACAGCATAGTGATGACAAGTTAGTGATGCCTAGCCTGTTCCAGAAGGCTTCGTTGCGCGTAGCGCGACGTGGTTTTGTTTGTACAAATGAATTACTAAAAAAGAAAAAAGCTCATAGCCTTTTGGAAGCCATGCTGAGACTGAAACAGCCAAGGAGGGAAGAGGAAAATACCCCAAAACCCATGAGCATGGAAATAGCAGCGAGGTGAAAAGTGAGAGAGGAGTTTTGCAGGGCGGTAACTGTGAATTAGGGAGACTCGAGTGATTGGGTCMCTGGAACTGGCGACCTGAGTTTTGTAGGAAATGCAAGGTTCCTTGCCTTGCTTTAAGCCCRAGTTTTACAGCCGTGCAGGTTTGAGGGAGGCGGTTGCCATCTCCCTTCTCAAAAACCCCGCGGGAATCCTCGATGCTGGAAAATTTGCAAAGGGCCTGATCAGAGCTAGATGTGCAACGACCCACATGAGATTCGTTTTCCCTCTTTCTGTGGCAAGATGGCAGCAGACTGAAATGGCGCGTGGTATCACCGGGAGGGAATCAGTCGCCTGCATGGGTCAGCAAGGAGCTGCAAGCTCCACGCGGGAGAGGGGTTTGCTGGGGGGTCAGAGCTGGGATGAGGGCRTGCGGTCTTCAACCAACTAACCCACCTGCACTGCAGCTTGAAGGTGGACAGAGGTTTTTTTATCTTTTCTAAAGGTGGAGAGGGAATTAATCACTGCTGGAATGAACTAACACCCCCCTGCATGCGTCATGCAGGTGCATGTGCAGGGGGAGAGGGTGGCACCGCGTAAATGCATTTTACGAGCGTAAAATGCAGCAGGGCGACAGCAGGCAGACGTGCATTAGCATGATGATAATCCTGTAAATGGGAATGCTTGCAAGTGAGAAAAGATGAAAGTGTGTATGTGCTTGTAGGAKCCTTGTTATCATGTTATCTTGGATCTTGAGGGACAAAATAGCCACTCATGCATGGAGAGTAAACAGACACACAGTATGTATAAATAATGTGTGGAAGAGGAGCTTCTGAATGCAATTTCCATCTTTATTTAAAAACCTGCTACTTAGGCAAATTATTATCATTCCAGTGACACTAACTAATCCGTCAGTAATTAGGATGGGAAATGGGAATATATTCCATGGAAATGATCTTGATATTTCACCAGTCAAATTGTACAGCAGTCTTCTTGAAGAATAAGCTGTCATTTGCCCAGAGTTTTTTGGAAGGCTAGAATTTAGCTGATTAAAAAAAAATAATCAAGAAAATTCCCCCAGAGAACTCCATGTTGGGCTGAGAACACTAAGTTTAGAATAATATAATTAGTAGTGCTTTTGCTACTTTTACTGTATCTTGTCTTGCGTTGCTGATTATGTAAACAGTTCTAATAATTCCATCTTTTCTCAGCATCAGTGGTGTCCTGTGAGCTCAGCCCTTCTCCAGGCTCAATGAAGCCACGTGGCYGCTGATTTACCATAGACGCTTTTGCTGCTCCCTTTGGAGAGCTCTTCTCTAGGAAGCCATAGGCACGCTTTTCCTGGATTTAAAAGACAGACTATTTTTCAGGTAGTTTTCAAGAGTCTAAACTGCAGATGAACTTCTGTGTCCTTGTGGTTATAGCTTTGGTAAATGAAATGTTGAAGAAATGTACTGTTTTGAGAGGAAAAAAAAATTCTGAATACGTTTCTACCTTGTCTAACAAGTGCTGGCAACATATTTACCATTGCTTAGGTAATTAAAAATGATACTTAAGCAGTAACCCCACTTATTTCTCATTAAAATAGCCCTTTTGACCTTATGCTCTTGAGCAGGTTAGAACAGCTTTAGGGAAATGCTTTAAATTACACTTGTGAAAACACTGAGGAGCTGCAGCTTTGGTGTCAAATCTCCTCTGCCATCCAGCACCGGATAGCCAGAAGCCCAGAATACCTGCCTTTAAGTATATACAATTTGCCAAAATAACAATGAAGGAGTGCTAGGAGAAATGGTTGAGAGAGAGACAGCACAACCATGAGAGACGAGGAGTTCCTGATGCTGGGAGCATTAACCCTTGCCCCTTCTGATCTTCCAACCCTGTAGCTGTAACTGCTGATTTTTTTATCTACTCCTAAACGTATTATAGGGATCAGCTCCTCTGTTCATGAAAACGTGCYTTATAATGCCAGGTTCAGTATTTTGCACAGAACATGGTAATCAAGTGAGTTTGTTCCTTGGCTTTTCTCTCTGTAGGGAGTAGATTAAGATCGCCAGACATATTTCACTCGCAGCCCAAAACARGTTTAAATACCTGTTTTGGAGGAGTAAGGCAAATACAATTCCTACCTTACATCATGTGCCCCTATTGAAGCAGGTCATTGTCAATGAAAAATTCTCTCACTAACCTTTAAAAATGGGTTTTTCTGTAATTCTAGTTCTGCTGAAGGGTAAAGCTGTATACAGTAATTGAATCAGTGGTGCATGCAGACTGAAATTTTGCAGAATGAAATTATGGGACTTTAATGGATTGTCTCTGTTTTCCTCTCTCTGTTTCTTCTCTTGTATCTTCTTTCTCTTTGCTTTTCCTTCTTCTCTTATTTCTTGGTGTTGGAATTGGTATCTGAAAAGGTTGAGTGGTTTGGTGAGGAAATTGTGATTAAGGAAAACCCGGATTTTTAATCTGTTTTGAAATCTTCACCTCYTAGTGCCCTGGTTACCTCTGCTGGCTAAATTAGGATGAAGCAAGCATCTTGCTAAAAAAAAAAAAATTAAAAATAAATTTAAATCCTCAGTAGAGTAGGGCACTTCATACAGGTGCTACCAGCACTCAGGGGGGAGATCCTCAGATCCCGCTGTCACAGAAGGAGAAGGACGTTCAAATCCCTAGGACGATGGTGCTGAGCCGAAAGGGCTTCTTTTTCATCAGGCCAGAAATRCAGCGCGTTCAAACAGCAACACACCGTCACTAAGTCTGTGTCCGCACGTAAATCAGACGCAAGCGTATGGCTGTGCTTGCGGTGCACGCTGCGGATCGGCATACCCTCAYGCGGGCCAGGGAGTCATCACCAGCGGTGTCTGCAGCACGGACAAATTCCCCTGTTTGAAAATGGGGAGTGGGAACGTGCACAGCTGCTGCTTCTTCCTCAGATTTCAAAACCTTTTTTTTTTTTTTTTTCCTGCTGAAAAGTAGAGGTTGTTCAGTCTCTCGTTTCAGGATGCGCTCCTTCCTGATAAGATGCCTGATTACAACACATCTCTCAGCAGCCAAAATTGCTTGACAGTTTTAGCTTTAATTTGGGGAAGTTTGCTGGAGCGTCCAAGTTGGGCCGGTAGCAGATGTTGTCTCAGTCAGGTTTCCCTTACCCAGACTATGGGAATGTCTCGTACATCTTTTCAGCTTTAACATGAATTATTTCAAACGAGCTATTCCCCTTGCTAGGATATCRGGGAAATGTACCATTGAACAAAGCTGTTCTTTCCTTTTTATTTTGGTGGTTCTTTCCTTTTTATATGGTTGTTCTCTCATCTTTCTAAAGTCACAAACCAAAAGCTCACCATAGCATTGCCATACTAGACCTAGGCTGACTAGTTTCCAGACAGCCCAGAATTAAATCCCCATTTATTTAGCAAGTGCTAAACCAACAGAATCTGCTTTCCAAATGCCACGTCAATTGTGGATGTTGGAACAAGAAATTGAGTTTCATCAGGGTTTGTCTGGGTGAAATAGGAACCACGTCTCAGACAATGTGGTACCTCAAACAGAGCACAGCCTTGTGAGAAAGCCCCCAGGAGACTATTTTTGGCAGAGCTGTGGCCAGAGAGCATGGCTTAGGATTGCGAGCAAAGCAACAAGTTTCTGATTAATATTTTTTTTTCCCTATTTTTAGGAAAAGAGTGTGCTATGCTTCTTATTTGGGGAGGGGAGGGAGCTATACCAAAAAATATAAAGCTGTGATCAAATTCTCTTAGTACAGCAAATAACCCAGAAATGCTCTGAGTACTGCCTAGTCACGTTAAAGAAGAGGGAAAACAACTGCAATTGTTTGTTCCCTACTGATACTCACTGAACTGCCTCTCTCCTGACACTTTGGCTTCTCAAAACTTTCGCTTTAGACCCCTCTGAAATCTTTCATCTCCGTGCTCTGAGGGATGTCCTACATTAGTCCTTTTTGCCATCGGTCCGCTTGCCGTTGCGCTATGTTGAACCAACCTTCCCAGGGTTGTCCTTTGCCACCACTAGTGATAAAACCCAGTGTATTGACCAGAAAGGCTTACACAGGGCCTAAACACAATTCTGTTATGAAAAGCAAATTCAACCATGAGATCTTTCTTTTCCCAGTATGTGCTGGGAGACTRCATTAGGATTTAGAAGTAGGGTTGAAAGTTTTAGATCCAGACGAGTGGCTCTCCTTTCATTAGTGAATGCCTTTTATTTAAAAATAAATATATAAATAACAAATCCCTCCTTTTGGTGTTTCTACCTCATATGCCTGTGTCACAGCCTTTTTTCCTTATAATTAATCAACCTATATCTCTCATGCAGCTCTGCTTGTCAGCAGGGATTAAAGCCTGACAGTATTTAATCATCTTGTATTTCATAGAAGACTAGCAATCTCTCTTTGCTTTCTCTTCCCTCCTTTCATTTCCTTGTCTTTTCTGGGTATGGAGCAGAGTGTCTGCTCTGACTGTCTGAAGTTTTTATACAGGGAGTGACAGGTATAAAATTCTTTTCTTGGCTCTTTTCTTCTGCGACCCATGTAATTCCCTCATGAGATCATTTGCTGTGACATTTTGGGTGTACCGTGACCTACCCTGTTAGCACAGAGGTCCGCCAGACGCTGAGRCTGTAGGAGTGTGTATTGAGTCATATTTTACCATGACTTTTTTTTCCCCAGCAAATACACTAAAGCTGGGAGCCAAGTGGGTTGAATAACTAGACCRATTATTATTTCATGTTCCGGGGCTGTTTAGCAGTTTAAGTTGTTTCCAATATATGTGACCAACTTGGACACCAACTTGGATTTGTTTTCTTAATTTAGGTATCTCATGAAATTATGGATCTCAACATTTGACCTACTCACAGAGATCCCCTTCGTAATCAAGGGATGGAAACAGATCCTTCCTTTAGGCACAATACTTCTATTTTAAGGTATACATCTCAGTGGATCAGATGACTCGTATCGTAGAAGGGCTTCTTTGTCTCCATTGACTGTGAAGGATATTTAAATAACTTGTCCAAATAGAGAAGTTTTCATTATAGATGTCGAGTGAGATGAACCGCATGATGGGTCTTAAGTCATTGCCACATCCGYGGGATGGTCATCCATTTCTGCCCCRCGTGGCGTGGTGTGGGGTGGGGTGGTGTGGGAGCCCGACGACTGAGCTGCGCATGGTCCCACCCTCCTGGAGGCRGAGGAGCTCCAGGGGACCCCAGCCGAGTGCTGCGAAACACGGAGGTATGAACCCGAGGGGTCGGCTCTCTGCGGGGGAAACGCTCCGTCTTCTTTCGTTGCCATTTTCCCAGGGTATGGATTGCTAATTCTTCAGACTTCAGTCAAAACAATCACTATCTTAATTTAATTAGACACCGTTTTTAGCATGGGTGATGTCAGATATTATAAGGTCTGTAGATCGAATGGATTGAATGTATTCCATTTCATTTGAATTTGTAGGTTAAGTAGTGTTGACCCTGGCTAGCTTTTRTATGGGAGATTGCCAA
This sequence comes from Oceanodroma leucorhoa, assembly GCA_030449065.1. Taxonomy (NCBI): domain Eukaryota; kingdom Metazoa; phylum Chordata; class Aves; order Procellariiformes; genus Oceanodroma; species Oceanodroma leucorhoa. Next base: position 8,449,825 of record JASVER010000039.1, on the reverse strand, counting down.
GAAATCCCAGGTACCATCGATGCAAATGGCGTTTTGCTCGCCCTGTACCAAATATCATGCCGCTGAAATGCATTAGCTTTCTCCTGCTTTGCTGCCATTGCTGTATTGATGGATGAAAATTGGAGGAGGAAAGGAAAGGACAGGGAGAGGGGAAGAAACTTAAAACAATAAAAAAGCAAATTATTTTCATGTTCTAAGTAAATGTTTTCTTCCTTGCAGAAGAAAGCCCTATTTATAACAGGATTGCGGTGCCGAGAGAGGTTGTAGGAGGTAGCAGTGTAAAAACTTCGGTGGATGCTGTTGAACCGCAGGTTATTTTTCCCCATTCAGTTAAGAAGACTTAACCTTCACTAACTCTTGCTGTAGGAGGCAGCTTATTGCCTTTGGCCTCTTTTAAAATCAGATGGTGAATGAAACGTTTGGTTACATTCTTGGTAACAAAAGGAGAAAAAATAAATCACAAGCGTTGCTGAAAACTAGGTGTTTTTCTTGGTTGACTCTGAAGTAGTACAGTAGTGCAGTGGTAACGAAAAGAACAAACAGATCAAAAGACAGTGAAGAACATAATATTTGCTGGTTTCTTTTAATTCTAACATGGACAACTTCAGGTCAGCAGACTGAAAATCCATACCTAAAAGCAACCAAGAAGCTCTTAAATGGAATTAGCACATGCAGGAATCCCAGGGATAAATGTTTTGTGTTGTATGGRCTGTCAAACTAATGATCGGAATAGCACTTTTTGGCCTCAAACCTTTTTGATCAATACAGTACACTTCATTTTCCTTCCAGAGCTAAACGGAATACATGTTTGTATTTTATGGGAAATAGCAAAACCAGCAGGTTAAGGTAAAAGCTAACCACGGTACGAGAAGTTGGTGCTTTTTTAAGGGGAGGATTTATGATGTTTAAACCTCAGTTTATAAAATAAAGAGCACGAGCAGTGTTTTTTAAGCATATTTGCCAAGAAAAAAAGAGCTAGAAAGATGTAAAATAAAAATTAGGAAATGATAAATGCAGACATCACTTAATTAAGAAAATGAATTCTACAAGCAGAGAGATCCAGAAAGGAAACATCCGTTACCGAGGAAGGGGCATTGAGGCAAAGGACATTTGTCATCTCAAGTGACAATTAGATGAGTTTCCAAACAGAACACGGCGAAGAAAGTAAAAATATGCGAGAGAAGAAAATGAGGCAAGAAGAATTGCAGGAATACAGAGCAGGCTTTTGCAGGTCTGTTGGCCTGATTTATGCTTTCACGCCCTTCTTAGCATACAAACATCCCTGAAATGAAAAGCCTGTTTTGCTCTCATTATTGTACAGTCCTGGGAGCACCATGTCGGGTAAATCTGCTCAGCAGCAGAACCTGAGACCGGCTGTGGGACTGGGCAGAAGGTGGTTCAGTGGCCAAAAGGTGAACCACACTGGATACGCTTGTTCCCTGCCCGCTTTCCAAAGGGCTGTGGAGGAGGCGGCAGCAGCCGAGCGAGTGGTTTGCTCTGCTCTGAGCTCAGGGTCACGATCAAATCCGTGGTCTGCAGAGTGAAACTGTTTGCAAAGGCTCAAGAACACAGCGGTCTCTCCCATAGCTCCCCCCGATCCATTTGCCATGACTTGCCCTAAAAAGTCAGCCTCCATTTCCATAGGTAGAGACCTGAATGCAGATGAGAAAACATTGCTTCTGCTAAGGGCAATTCTTCTTCCCAAGTTATTTCCTCTCTACGCTGAAGTAATGCATTTGGGTAACATGAGACATGCCCCACACCCCACGGGTGTTGTTTCCACAGGGGTCTCAGGGTACTGGTGCCATAGTTTAGCTTCTGGCCAAATATTCATGTTTAGAGAAAAAGAGCTTTGGTTTTTTGCTCTAATAGTTTGCAGTGGCATAAGGAATTGGCAGAGTGGTTTGAAATAGGAAATTCTGAAAAAATGTGCAAGTTCTCTGGTGTTGATGCAATTCAGATGGTCTTGCTGGCTTCTGTCATCAAAGGGCTCTTACGAGCCCCCGCTTCCCATGTGCTTCAGATAAGTGTCTCCTGTGTTAACTGCCAGGTCATTTCCATTTCCAGAGCCCTTTTGGACCCATTTCTCTATGGCTAGATGGCAAGGAGTAGCCCACAGCAGAAACTTCCAGCAATCCCTTTGCACAGAGCTCCTATCCTGGGGATCTGCTCATTTTTGTTCAGGAATGGTAATTCAAACCCAAGTTTGGTAGGAGGACGGGAGGTGTGAGCCAGGCTCATGTTTCAGCTCGGCTCAGCTCCCTTGGAAGAGTATCTGACTGGTGATCAAACCTGAAACAGGTACTGGGACATTGCGGGTAAGCTCTGTGTGTCACAAACGGGGACAAGGGCTGTCAGTGCTCCCCAGGGGTGCACTCACGCCTTGGGTTACCCCCAACCCAATCCTCAATAGGTACCGGTACTTAATTTCAGTCTTTAGATACTCTGCAGAAAATCAGACAGGGGCATCATGCCCTCAGGCTGTTTCAGTTTCTAGAAATTTAGTCTGTTTTGAAGATTTTATTGAGAATTGTAAGCAGAAGCAAATTCATTCCAGATTAATGTCAGCTGTTTGAGCATATTTGTTAGAGCTTGCTTCTTGTTCTTGGTGGTTTTGGGGTGTTTTTTAAAGTGTTGTATGAGTAAGCTGTTAATGGTGCATTTGTTTGTAACACCCTTTCAACTGGCAAAGTTTGGCAGAAATTGAATGCTCTGCAGGACAAGTGGCTGTTCAGTCACAGGTCAAGTAGGGTTTTAAGCTCCAAAAGCTGAGTGATCTTGTATGAAATACTGTGGCTGTGGTTTTGATCCAGCTTCTAGCAGCTCTGCACTTGTGATTAGTGCTATAAAAGACACGCGAGTGTCAAAACTTTTGTAGATTTACAAAAAGTCAAATTTGGCCCAACTCAACACAGTTCAGTTACAGCCCTTGGGGCTGGACTTTTATAAACCTTATAAACTTTTCAGGACTGCAAGCCATGGACTTTCCTCTCTTTTGGGATTAATATACTTAGGATTTTTGCTTGTGAAGTGCTAGAAAACTAAAGTTACTTAATATTTAGTTCTTCATCCTTTTCTTTTATTCTATCTTATTAAAAATAACAAAACAAACAAACAAAAAACCCCACAAAACCCCCACCAAAAATAGTTGCTTTAGGCATATAAAACAGTAGGATATGTTCATTCTTGAAGTCAGCAACTGCAAACTATGATTGCATTGTATAGAAGGGTTATAGGGAAGACCTGTGTGGTGATGCTAGGCAGGACAGCTTCCATTTTTCCGGCAAATGACAACTTCAGGGTCTCTTCTGCTGTCTAACTACTCTAATTAAAAAAAAAAAAAAATATTTTTGAGCTATTAGACTGGAGTTGGTCTCATCTCTGTGATACACACCATAGGTAAAGATTTTATGGTCTGCGGCTCTGCTGTTTCAATCATGTTTATACATCATTTATTTCAAATTAGTGAGACTTAGCAGGAGTCCAGAAATTCRCATCTGCTCCAGCATCAGGGCCAACACTGGCGAAAATGGAGCAAAAGCACAAGGACTACTAGGAATCCGGATAGTATCGGTTAAATGACATTACTGCATTCAGGGAATACCTTTAACTCCTCTTTTCTGTTAACCATACCAACTACATGGCAAGACATACAGTAAGAGTGTGTTAGCATGGAAGCTACCTTAATTTGGGGCAGTAGGGAAAGTATTTTCAGCTGCTCTGGGTTATTGTAGCTGCCTGGAGCTGTGCTAGGTTATACCTCCTGGTGATCTGCTTACTGGCATTCTGTGTCCTGCCAGGAGCTGCCTGAACAATATGTTAATTATATATTCCCGTGCGTTTCTGATGCAGATTAACACACTAGCTTAATCTTTGAGTTTGGTTATGAAATTTGCTAGATGAAATATCGCTTGCATTCTTTCTATTAATGAAAACCCACACATAATCCCCGTGTCCGAAGTACCTGTCCTGATTATCTACTGCATTCATAAGCKCTACTTGCAGAATTATTTTGCCTTAAAGTTAAAGTTTTATTTTGTATGTGTTCTAATTGCCAGTGTTGCTGTTTTAAAAGTTGCTAGCCCATTGGTGGATATTCTCTTTTAATCCTTTTTGCCATTCCCTAGGAAGTGCCAGGTCGCCTGTTTTACAAACCCATTACGAGTTTCTGTACAGACACAACTGTTTGCTGGGGCTGGCCTGTGCTTCCATATGGTGCACATTAATCACAATTATCTATGTAAACAAGAACTTGTATTTTATGCTGCAGACGGTTGCCCAGCTTAGGCTGAATGAAAGATTTCATTTTAGTAAGTCGTATAAACACACCTGAGACTGAAAACAATGTAACGTGACTCTCCATTCTATAGAATACATCAGTTTGCTAATTAAAAGTCTGCTCTCATGGTTGATGAGCATTACTTTTTATAAAGCCCTGGAATGCTATTAAGCAGGTCTGGAATGGTGGTGTGTGGTTTATTGTTTTTTTTAGATTGTTTCCTGCCTATTTTGTCTGTGATTTCATTGTGCTGAAGAGTCACTCTTTGSTTTTCAGTTACGGTTTTCATAGAGTAAATCTGCAAGTATTGTTTATAGTTGAAATGTTCTCAATTGTATATTTCTTTGAACAGCTTGGATTTAATAGCTGTTTTATGTTTGGAATAAACAAGTAAAAAAAAATAAGTAAAGGGCCGTGAATCAACAAAAGTCCTTAGAGAAATAAGTAACAAAACTGTATACCTTCTAACTCACAAAATTTGTCACTCCTTTTGTCCGTGTGTATGCTCCTGTTATTATTTTGCTTTGATTCACATGTACTTCAGGGACTCTGTCATGCTTACTCTAGGTAGGAGCTATCAATAGAGCTATTACAACAAGACAGAAGAAACACAGCCTGTCTCAAGTACTCAACTGTCTTTTTTTCTACAATATTGCAAATAGATAAGCTGTAGCACGTTACTTGGGCATAAAATCCAGGTTTAAGAAAAGCTGGGTATTAGTATAGATCAAAAAAAACCACCTAGAGTTGCAAAAGCAAAGACTTAATGCTTGTATAGCAACCAAAAAAATTGAAAAGGATAGAAATATTCCATTTCTAGAGAATTACAGAGTCTTTAACACTGGAAGTGAGGAAGAAGCTTTCCCAGGGAATTGATTACCTGATGCCTTCAGCATTTCCTCCTCCATCTTCTGCACCATGTGGCTTACGTTGTTAGCTGAGATGGTAATGCCCTCGCTTGGTCAAGCACAACTGCAACCCTCAGTGTACTTTTGTTGAAACACACGTATTGGCTAAGCTCTTGACTCTAAAGTCAGAGAAAAAATAGATTAAACTCAGTGCTGTCCTTCTGGATTAATAATGTTATGAGAGTGCAAGGCGCCCACAATTATTACTGRTGCTGGTGGTGCAGTGGTAGCACCTAGAGGTCCATCCCGTGACATGAGGYGGCAAGGAGAGTCCAAACACACCGTAGATAACAGGAATGCGTGGTTGCAAGGAAGGTAGATTACCATATGTCATTATGTCTCTTATAGATAATGATGAATGAAGAACATCTTAAGAGTTCTATGTATATGAATACACAACAGCTGATGTGTCTTTCTATACCGATATCTTTTATACAATTTGCTGTGACCAAGGGAGACTCCTTTCTACTGTATTTTCAACGTTTCCCCCTCCCCTCCGCCCCAGTCACTTTTAGCAATTCTTAAGTGCAAGCACACCAATTTTGATCAATAGTTTTTATGGCAAAATCCATAAAACAAAACAGTCCTGTTATACAACTCAGAACAAATAATTTAGACTACAAGCCCTGACACAACTTCTCTTTAAGCTTGGCTGGAGGGTGATGCTCTAACGTGCAAAGTGGAGTCATCTCGCACTGACATTTAAATATAATCATAGGAGTAGATGGTTGAGAGCCCAAAATGAGACGAGAGCCACAAGCGACTGAGTAAGTTGCTGGCAGAAGAGCTGATGGGAAGGACTGCAGTGATTGCAAATGAGGCCTGTCCAGGAGGTAATGTGATTAGTATTTTATAAGACCAAAGTATGTTGTAGAAATCAAATGAAGCCTGGAGTGAAGTGGAAGTGGGGGGGGGAATCCCATAATTCCTCCAGTTTTATCTAATAAGAGCTTTATCATTTTCAGTTGTGGGKTTTTTTTTTTCAGCCTTGTGCTGGGGGTGTTTGAGAGTTATTATGAGATTTGAAAGAATGCTGAGTTTTTGATCTTGTCACGACTGAAAGTACTTTTTAAATGTCAGAGTTGGTGCGTGAAAATCTGGGACGCCACTCGGCTGCTTCGCTTGCGAGAGCTCGGCTAATGAGGCCACGAGAGAGCAGGCTGCCGAGCAGCCCGGCGCGGTGGTCCTGCCTCGGCGAGCCCCTTCCAGAAAGGGAGGAGGCGTCTAATGCATAATGGCGAACAAATTGCCAACCTTAAATAATAATTTTTTACATTCCTGTCATACTTGGGAATATTTACGCAGGTGGAGGTTTTTGTGGTGTGCAGCAGAATTGTGGTTACCCCTTTCTGTCCTGATTCTCGGGACGTGGGGCAGACATGTTGAGGGCTTGTTGGACTGAGGCCCATGTGTTGGTGGTATGACCTATCTGCTGCATCCAAACTTCATTGGAGCAGGGCAAGATAACCRGAGCAAGGCATCTGGAAGGGTCATGTGGAGATTGCAGCTGTGGCAAAAGGTTTGTTAGCTTTGTGAAAGTTTTTAATCCAAGATAAACCAAGTAAGCAATGTTACGTGGGGAACATCTCACATCAGCAGACACCGAAAAGGTCAAGTGTCTAAAATCAGATGAGATGCAGTAAGTTTTTCTAGACAACTTTTTTGGAGTTTCATAAACATGTAACTTTTTAAATGCTCACTAAAGAGCGTGCTTTTTTAAGAACAGTGATTAAAAATTTCCACAGTCTATTTAAGAGGAACAGGAGACTTGTTACAGGAGATCCCACCAGCTACCATTCACATCCTGAATAACTGATTTGTACTGGAGTCTGCAAAACTATTTTGTTGAAGGTATTGAGCAAGGATAGTAACTTTTTCCTGGTATACCGTAGGCGTATATTGATGACTAGTTTCTTCCTTGCAACCTACAACTTTGAAAGTGATAAGCAGTGCCCTGGTTCAACAGCATAGAGAAGCCCAAGTCTTAACTCGGCAGACAAATAATTTCCCTGAGTTCAAAAAAACTTCACATATGCTTTAATTTATCTGCTTAAAAGGTTTTGGACTGAGTTGTGATCAATGATGACACCAATGTCATGCAGACAGGATGCTACCCGAACCACTGTGTTGCATTCCTCTGCCAACGTCTGTCTCTGTTGATCTCGAGAAGCTCAGAAGAAAAAGCCTGTGCTTGAAGGGAGAATAAAGGGACCTACAATGATGCAATTCAGATGTACCAATTAGGATACGATTTTTCTAAAGCACCCAGAATGCCACTTTTTCCTGCCTAGAAATTGGGTGCTCAGGTTCCTCGGGGTTTTTGGAAATGGCAGGTGTCAAACAGAAACTGTACTGATGGTATAGTAGAAAACTCTGTTACTAAACTGTATTTTCCTCGAGAGAAAACAGGACTTTGCAAAGTGCTGGCAAGGCGTAGGTGTGTTTTAGACAGGAGGTTCATTCTAGGAAACAGCAACACCAATGGTTTTGTGTCTTACAAGCATGAGCTTGTGAACATGACAGCAGCCATGTAACTTTTTGGTAGATCCATTAAAATCTTTGCAGATCACACTGCAAGACAAGAATGTGTACATACCAATGAACTGCATATAAAATAGCAAGAATATTTTTAATAACTAAATAATCAGGCATCCCCCCTCACTTTGCCCTGGCCTGCTCTATCTGTACTTTCTTACTTCAGGAAAGTTATCGTGATTTGAAATACATAAGAAGGACTTCCTAGATTCCATTTTATTTTGTAAAATTGAGTTTCTGGCTGGTTAATTAAATAAATAGTGGTGCATGGTCTTGTTGAGGTYGTCATTTTGTGACAGTTGATTTGGAGCACTTTAACACAGCATCCATTTTAGGTGTATTTTAACATAGTATCAGCTGAGGGAGAATTCAGGCATCACCCAGGATCTTGTCTGCTGGTCTTTGCTAGGCAAATTTGTTGAGTTTGGTTTTTGATGACTGGAAATGAAAGCCATGGTAGTTAGACAACAGCAGCCCTATTAAACTATTGCAATCTGACATTGCTGCTCTGGAATCCCTAGAGGACCAGAAATCTGGGGAGATGAATGGGATTCAATCACTCTGGCTCTGGCTCTTATGTCTCTCGTGGTAAAGGAGCATGCAAACAATGATTTGGAATTTATTTTCACTACAAAACGGATCTTTGATCCCAAGACAGTAAACAGTAAAAGAGCAAGCAGCAAAGAACCGAATAGTACAGGAGCTCATGTTAAAACAAAACCTGAGATTTCTATGGGGAATTTTGTATGGCTTTCAAAAGCAGAATCTCAGATGCATCAAACACTTGCAGTGTGATATTTTTAACAATTACAAGTCCAAATATGTGCAATTACTGACAGTGGGACTTTTGTCAGGAATGACTACACCAAGTTTAATTTAATGTACTCAGCCTTGTAATTGTTTTTTTTTTAATCTTGCTGTGCCAGTGACAGAAWTTTTTTTTTTCCTTCATAGGTTTTATGTTTTATATCCTCCACAAATCACACATTTAAGACAGTTTTGTTTTGCAACATCTCTGAAATGCTGGCTTATTAGCAAGCCAGTCCATGCCAGATTATTTTAATATTGATAGACTGKATCAACAGTTGAGATAAAGATGCGTTGCTTGTACTGTTTTGTTAAGGTTTAGTGGGACTAATTCACAAAACATTGCTTTGCTTGGAAATTGAATCGAAAAGATCCATCTACGGTAAGATTACTTGTTTAGAGAAAGCTGCCCTTGCATTCTGAAGATTTTGCTGGTTTTCACTCGCAGTTTGGGTGCCTGAACGATACCAGGCAAACTTGAAGTGCCTCAGTGCTCCAGCACTCTGCTGAACTGGGATCTTTCTTTTAAATGATATTTTCATCTTTGCTTCCCAAAGCTCTGTCTTTGTCATAAATAGGAGATAGGAACGCAAACCTGAATTTAGAGTTATAAGTAACATTAATTTTCTGTGCATCATAACCAAGAGCTATTAGACCTACTGGTGGCAAATGATGCTGGTGCCTACTTGTTCTTACTCAGTCTTTTCGGGCTGCACATGATTATAAGGGCTCCTGCAGACAGGGTTTTTTCTTTTTCTTGTTTTTACTTGCTTTGCACTGAAACACTTGCATGTGCATTCGGGATATTACTTATTTCATTCTGGCACTTTTAATATGAAACTTGCCAGATTTTTATCCTGGGCTTGATAAATGGTTACTTATGGGATGTGAACAGACAGTGTGCCATGTTTCTGTGTTTGGTGTTGAAAGTGCCTTTCAGCCTCTTGCACCTGGATCTCCAGCAGTTTATGCTCGCTTATAGGGGATTATAGAAAGTAAGTAGTAAAAATAAGGCCTCTGTCAGGATTTTTAAATACAATCCTGTGGTCTGCACTTTCTTTGGAATTTTTTTAGGGTTCTRTCAGGCAAATCAGGTTGATCACGACTGTCTATGACTTCTTTTGTAGGACAGATTACTGGGTATTTCAGCATGTAGCATGTTACAGTGCTTGAAGTTAGCTGACTGATGATCTGCATAATCTTATATATACGCCTTTAGCAGAGATACAAACTATATACTTTTAGCTTGAATTACTCAATATATAACTCTCTGTATTCTCAGTCTCTTAAAAACAAAAAGTTAAATTCACTGTRATAAAAAATTCTATAACTCCTTCTGGAATCTGGAATAAGAAGAAATATTGTTGGACATAYGTTATAGGCTGTGTTTCAGAATTTAGGAAAAGTCATTGTCTTTCATGCTACATGTCAGGCCTCTGACATTATTCCTTTATGTCTCCTGGCAAGTATTTCACATTCAAGAAGCCTTATATGCCTAGGGAAAAAAGAAGAACAAACAAGAAAAAAAGGCAGTTGCAGTGACACAGATTAAACTAATAGAGGCTGTGGTTTAGAGAAGATGTGGAAGTGTATTTACACTTCCCGTGTGCTAGTGATTGTTGCCTGGAGCACAGCCAGTTGGATCGATACTGCTGTTTTTCAGCGGGTTTCCCGGGTGCCCCCCTGGATGTGTGCCTGCTGTGAGCATGCCCAAGCGCTGGATTCCTGTGCACACCACTTGTTGTGACTGGGACAGCTCAAGAACTTTATACTTCTGGCTGGAAATAGAAAAACCAGTATGCCTGCTTCTGCAAAACGATGGGCAAAAACATGCCTGTCCTTATCTGCGAAGAACTTGAGCCTTGCCCCTCTGGTCTTCTTGAACGTTCCTTCGTAAACASTCGGGGTTTTTATACTGTAACTCACTGGAGTAATTTTCTGTGGTCCTTATTTTTCCTTTACAGCAGACAGGGAAACATGCTTCCTTGGAGCACAGGCACTGAAGTTATCTACTCTCCTTGATCTAGTAACTGCTCACTGTGGGTCTTRTTTGTGGATGGAGGAATTCACATCTGCACAGAGAAATACAAATTAATGTTCTGGATCCACGGCTGGAGATGTATTTGGAAGACTAATCTTGAACACCAGAACCTATTACGTTTATGTATGCTGACATGGCAGTGGGAGAAGCTTTGTTGAATCTTTAGGAGATGGTTTGCCCACCTGGGCTTTTAAAAATTGTTTTCTTGTATTTTTGGCAAAATAAAAATGCTTTTGTCAGAGAAAAATGAGTCTCATGGTCTCATTTTGAGTCCTAAAACACAAATATCGATTTCATAAATATAGACAGTGTCCACCTTATGTAATTTCTTCAATGTATGTTGACTTTATTCCTCAAATGTTAATGGACAGAATTTTTTAAAGCAAAGTGAGATTGTGTGTTTTGACTGATTATATCCAGTAGTGGTATTTGCTCTCAGGAGACAGGAATAAATTTCCAAACCATTTGATATTCTGGTACTGGTTAGTATTTAGCTGTTACCAATTAGTTACTGACTGTCATTGGCAGAAGAGTGCAACACCCTCAATCTTTAACACCTGAGTATAAAAGTCTCCAAGAAACTCATACTGCACTTTTTCTAAGCTGTAGGTCCATCCCCCCAGTGTGTATTTTTGTGTGAATTATAATCRAAGTCTAGGAGCTGGCCAGTGCTTTGCTACCTTCCATTGACAGCTTTCGGCTTTTTCGGAAATATTTTAGGTTCATGCATACCGTAGCTGTCAGCGTGATTCAGAACCTTCAGAAGGAGAGCTTCCTTTTGTATTTGTTATTTGCTTAGCAAAGCTTTGACTTTATGGCTATGTATTTCAGAATCTTTTATGCCAGGGAATCATTTATATTTCAGAGATATGGGAAGGCACCTTGGAGCTTGCTACATGTCTTGATTGTTTTTTAACCTTAGCCCAGTGTGATATTCTCTCTAAAGAATATTCTCACATAATCCTGCAGGGAAGACTAAAGGTAACACAGTTGCCTGGCATTAAATACTGTAAATCAGAAGTACATAATGACAAGTCTGAGAAATGTACTAAAAATAATAATAACAGGCTTGTTTCTGAACAGTAAATGCTATTAAGCTTTGCTTTGAATTCTGACATCYATCTGAAATCTGTACCCACTACCCACAGTTATGTGTCGGGGGGTTGTTTGCTTGTTTTGTACCTCAGAGAAACCAACTTAACTTTATGTACTAGTGCAGATACAGTTCTCCCTGGAGGAATTCCTTGGCCAGGCTGTAGGAAGATGTTTCTGAGAACCCGAAGAGAAATAATGTGAAAAATATGGCCAGCTCTGTCCCAGGGGCATTCCTCTCCCTGGGAGAAAAGCAAGGACCGGGGAGGGAAGGTGGCCCATTTCATATGACTGCTGACAGGAGGGTGACATGTTCACAAGCAGGAAAGCTTGAAGCAGCCTGAGCACCTTCTCAAGCCCAGCTTACATGGGACAAGTGTGGTTGTGAAGTGATTACAGTGAGGATTTCTGGAGGAAAGCTTAGCAGTGGTGCTTTCTCAAGCATTTTGGAAGCCCTGTGTACAGTTCCTCCTTTTGGTTTCCTTCTGGAGGTCTTTCTCAGCGTCTGTATCACCTTGGCAGGTACAAAGATATTTYGGAGATACAGTATGCCCTTCCCCATCCAAGTCAGGCTGTTCATCTGAGCCTACGCAGGGCAGTTATGGCGGGCACTGGGTGTAGCCTTCTCCCCTGGGTGCTGGAGAGTGGGGCAGGGAGACTTCCCTGAGGATGAGGGCATCACGGATGCCAGATGCACATTCCATTATACCTTAAGGTAGTGCCATTTGCCTAGTGGGAGGGGACATAAATGCCTRATTTATGACTGCATTCGTGGTGCTTGATTCACATTTACATTCACAGGCTCTGAGGAGAAAATGTTTGCATTTAAATCTTTTAAAAACATTTGAATTAGAGATATGTGAAATTGCCTAAGAATCCCTTAAGATGTGAGGGCAAATCATACATTAAAATAAAGGTCCTGCAGTTGCTGAAATGGTGGCTAGACGTTTGATTGAAGCCACTGTGGCTTTCTTCTCCTGACCCTGCTGTGCAATGCAAAACCAGCCCAAAGCAGTATGTTCGCTGGCAGCTCTGATCAAGACTACGCATGGTCCTGTGTGGCCCCAAGAAAACATGAGGCACAAACAGATTCAGAACTTGGTATGGGCAGCGGCTGGTGGTTGCCTCAGGGCTTCTGGCAGTCAGAAAGGCAGAGACGTGGGGACAACATCTGCTTCAAAACCCTGTAATAAGTCTGTCTACTTTGGATGAAGCTGTGTGGGCAGACTGAACCTGATGAGGGGGTTCAGTCTGAATAGATACGGTTTGTATCTAGAAAGCTGCCTGGGAGTCATCACATGAAGCGTCTCAGTGTCAGATGGAAGTTACACRTCTATAAATATATATATAAATCATCCTGCTTTTTTCCTCTTTGACGTGTTAAAGTGTTGCAAGTCCATGGCCATTCTGAGACGATAAAACAAGAAAATGATCAAAGCAGATGCTGGAAATGATAATAGCAAGTATGGTCCTGACAAATCAACGCTAAATAAAGTGATAAGCTTCAGACTGCTCTGGGAGGAGAGCTGCCCCAGCAAGCCTCAAAGGCAGGCTGGTTAATTTAACCATGAGCCTAATCAACAGGCTCTTTCTAATTACCATGCAAGGAGTGACTGTCTAAAAACTGCTTCTTAAGTATGTATCTATCTCTTTTGGCAACTGGTCTCTGGGGCCTGGTGGACTAAAACGTGGAGGCAAGGTCCATCTTATTGGGACAGCCCAGGCAAACCTCTGACCTATATATGCTTAATTTCCACGCGACTCTAATTAGAAGATGGACGCGAACAATGGATTGCATTAATTCCTCTAGGAAATWGGGTAGAAAATGCTAAGTGATGAGCAGCTTCCACCCATGCTGCAGGAGAGGGGCTTGCTGACAGAGCAGCTCATGGCGTGGAGGTTTTAATTGCCATCCAGAGCTGATGAGTCATAAATTTCATAGATTTCTCTCTTTCCATTCCTTTTTCCTCAGCAGATCCTGGATGTCCTGTTGACAACTGAAGCCCAACAGCTCAAACCTCAAACTCTTTATCTATCCTTCAGAATCCTCCCAGCCTCCTCCTTTTCCCGTTAATGTTGACAGCTCCACCGCCGCCCCGTGTCCCACAGACTCACAACAGCGGTGTCGCTTCTCACTCCTCCCCCATCTCCGAGGTTTTGTGAAATGCTTCTGCTTTTCTGCGCAGCATCTCTTGAATRTGTCTTCTCTCCTTCGTTTCTGCCACTGACACGAACTACAGCATCCATCTCTCTGGCTTTTCTGACTTTTTGCATTGTCTCTCCATAAGTAAACTCAGGAGGATCTACTACAGCCTGTGTTTCCCTCCCCTTTCCACGCTCTTGCCCACACCAGCATTCACATTGGACTGGTGCTGGGTGGGGGGAGAAACAACCAGTAAGGAAATAGGGAACTGATTTTAATTTCAGAGGACCACAATACTCTTGTTGTTATGCCCAGAGGAACACAGGCTTTAGTATTAAGCCAAACATGAGATTTGGGTTCTTCAGGCTTTTGCTTCACTTCAGTGATAGATGCTGCTAAGTTGATTTGTGGGTTTGGGTTTTTTTTTTGTTTTTTTGGGGTTTTTTTTAACAGAATATAGGAGATAGTGCTGTTAGTTTGTCTGAACTTCACAAATGGACATTGCTTCCTGCTGGAGGGGCTTGAAAGGTTTGTGTAAATGAATCAATTAATCTTTGATTTAAGTAAAAAAAAAAAAWTAACCGGGAATATTTCTGCCCTCAATTACACACCTAAGGCATATTCAAATAGCCATAGCATATTTAAATCCCACCTTATTTCTTCAGCCTTAGGCCACCATATTTATGTCAAGAATTTCCCTGAGAGAAATACGCAGCCGGGCTCGGTGTAATGTATGCAGAGGAAATGCAGTGCTTCTGGGGTGCATTTACTTGCAACTCTTGGTCAACGATAATTTCTATAATGACAACCATATTACACTCTTGCATGGGTTTTCATTAGGTAGCAGGTGTTGTTTATTTAGAAGTATCTAAATRCATTTTTTTCATATAAAAGAGAGGCACAGAAATAAGGTCTTTGTGTTTCATAGGGTTGCCAGGGTAGCAGTAGCAAAATATAGCAAATCAACAGTGAGATCTGCAAGAATGAATACAGACTATGCCCAGAGGCTATGGAAGGCACCAAGACATATTTCAGGCTTTATCAGGAGTGAGGCAAACATTTGCATGGCCCTGAAGGAGCTTCTGGCTTTGCAATGAACTGCCATAAAATGGYATAATTAAAAGTTACATTCTGTTTGAGCCTTTTCTAACACTCAGTAATCAAACACCATAATCAGAACGAATTACTGCATTTGTATTCTGCCATCCACTGAAAAAGATGCATTGCTTGGCTTGGCATTATCTTGATTTATTAGGTCTAATTTCAGAGACTGGCACAAAAAGTAAGTCGGATTCCCGAGGGGCCTCTTGCATGTACCGTACCTTTAAGATGCATGTGCTTTTTTTGTATGCTTCCAGTCGTTTAGAACAAACTTCAGGTTGTTTTTTAAATCCGATTGGAGTGTGCAGACAAGATGAAGGTTAATCCGAGGAAGGGCTGATCGGGGCATAGATATGCACACTTCACTGAGGTTGGCAGCTTTACCTCTGATGTGACCTCCAGGTGCTATGAATGAAACCACAGGATTAGTAACAAGGCACACGCTGAGCTGCCAAGTCTCTTGTAACAAGACAGAGAAGTGGAAACAGCATTTCTATTCAGGGTATAAAAATCAACCCTGGAAGCACAGCATTGCTAGTTGATTGCAAATAATGGAGCTGCAAAATGATTTCTGCACAGGAACATACTGTTTGGCTGTTGTTGCAAACTACTTTCCGTACCCGTTTCAACATACAGCTGGGATGTGATGACCATGAATTATTTAGTTTGGTATAGGTAGAAGTTTTCGGCAAAATAGGAAAACAGAAATAGAAATCCAAAGCCAATGTTTTGATGTAAAAATTATGCTTATAAGAAAAAGTAAGTTGTGCCTAGTCCAGCAAACTTTTAGGGTATCTGGTAAAGCATCAGCCCAACTTTGTCCTTTCTGAAGGACACACTGTGGCATGTACTGGCATTCATCAGTATCCAGAAATTACCAGGAAGATGTAGACAGTAGTCTGTTTCCACGTGCTTTTCAATAGTTGTGTGACATTCAAATTAAAATAAACCATTCAAAAAGGTGAAAAATGTGCTGCCACTCTTGGAAATGTATGGGAGGAATAGTTCACAGCAGACAATACAAACAGTTGGCAAAATAAACTTAGTGTTTGGCTGTGGCTGATGATTTCGTCATTAACAGTTGCCGGTTGTTTGAACAAAGGTCACTTTTCCACCAAAGTCTGCCAGACCTTTGGGGAGGGTTTTCTTACTTGGTTCTGAATTTTCTGTTCAGCCTGATTTCTATTCAAAGCAATCTGGAAAGCTAAATTCATACGTCAAAACCTAAAACCGTAGGTCAGATCCAAAGAGCTGGGACTCCAGGAGAGAAGAGGGAGTTTCTGAAGAGGATTGAGAGCTTTCTATGGGTTGTCTTTCTCCATGATCCTCTCTCACACCCAACCACGACCTTGGTTTTCAGCTCCGTGCTGGGGCTTGAGCTCCACGAGCAGAGGTGTGGGTCTGTAGCTCCCTCTCCGATGAGATTAGCACAGGTTAATGATCTCCAGCATCTCGAAACAGGCAACTGCCTGACTTTTGGTGATGCCAGCTGTTYAGCTGGTGCCACTCTTTTCTTTCATTCTTTGTCCTCTTACCCCGCCTGGTTTGGCAAGTTGAAGCCGTGTGAGCCATTTTGAGGAGGTACAGAGTAAACTTGTTGGATGTTCTGCCCCAGGGGCTGTGCTTTATTTGCTCTCAGGTGTTTATTAAATGGAAAATTGCCTAGCTCTTCTCACCGTGTACAATGTCCATGTACTTAGTCTCCTGCCAACAGTTCCAATGCTGGGACTTGGCAAGCACACCCAGCTTCTTAAAATGTGGGCCTTAGAGGCAAAAGTTTTTTGAAACTAACAGGTGCCTCTGAACTTTGATTTAAACTCGTAACTGTCACCTGGGTTTTGACAGATGGGTGATGAAAGATCAAGACAAATGCTGGTAGGAGTCTTTTGAGATGTGCTGCTATTAGCATTTGCTCTGAGCACATTTTAAAGAGAACATAAGACTAACAATTTAATGTCTGTTAGTCATCTCACACTGGAGAACTCCTGGCAGAGGAGGTGAAACKTCTAACTCGAAATTCATGAGACAGGGGATTGGTAATAAGGAAGAAGCAAAGGGAGGCACCAAAAAATGAGCTATAGCCCTGAACCAGGAAAAGAATAGAAATGAAGAGACAGATCAAGTCAGAGTTCTCAGATATGGGGCTACGTCAGTCAAAGCTGCATTTCCCGGGTATGGGCTAGGGTAAAACACCTGTAATGAAGTCTGCTGGGTGTCGTATTAGCTACAGATGTGTGGGGGACAGTGGAGGAAATAAGATGTTTCTTAGCGTGACTGTTAAAGTTGACAGTGGAGAGTGGTACAGAATAATGCAGATAAGCTTCTTAAATCACCCCCGGATGGCAGCTTAGTTGCACCTCTGCTTACCCTGGATCTGGCTTTCCATATTCTTTAATATAATACTTTTACAAGGGCTCAGAGTGTGATATTTTAACATGCTTCAGTAACCCCATATTCCATAAGTAATGAAGTGCCAGTGAAGTCAGAAGGATTGTCTTTTGAGGAGGGAGTTGCTCCACAAAACCAKCTCTTCTCTTCTGTTGGCTTTCATTGCATTTGCCTTCCGTAGCACTGAGATGTCTCGCAAGCTGCTAAACTCTGGCCCTAAACAAGCCAAGTAATTTTTCTTTGTGCCAATCTGTGTGTATCACCGATAACATAAATCTGCGTGCGCCACAGTGATCTGTGCCCAGGTGTGTGAGAGGGAAAGAGCCAAGAGATTTATACCATTTCGTACTCTCCTTTTTCCCCTTGAAAAACGTGCGCCGCCCCATTTCCACAGAGGACGGAAAGGAAGAGGCTGTCTTGGACAGAGGGACTGTGCTAAATTGTGTGCTCCTCCTCTCCAAAGCCTGCCAGAGACCAGTCAGAAAGCCCTTAGGCAGAGGATGCAGCTCGAAGCGACGCCGGCTCGTGCTGCCGGCCGGGTGGCCGTCCTCCCCAGCGGCTCCGCCGGCGGTGCCGGCCCTGCGGCGCGTGGTGCCGGCCCTGAGGCGCGTGGTGCCGGCCCTGAGGCGCGTGGTGCCGGCCCCGCGGCGCATGATGCCGGCCCTGCGGCACGTGGTGCCGGCCCTGCGGCGCGTGGTGCCCCTCGTGCCGCCTGGCCCGGGCTCTAGCGCAGGGGCAAAGCAACTCGGAGCGGCTGGGGTCGGGAAATACAGAAATCATGGGGTTTTTTTAGTTCCAGCTCTGATYCTGGATGACCAGCTGGGTCCTCAGTCCCCAGGAGAGCACACGTGCTCCTCCAGTGAATCCCCCTTTTCCCTTCAACGAGCTTTTGTGCCTTTAGAATCATAGAATCACTAAGGTTGGAAAAGACCTCTAAGATCATCGAGTCCAACCATCAACCCAGTACCCATGCCCACTAAACCATGTCCCGAAGCACCACATCCACAYGTTTTTTGAATGCCTCCAGKGATGGTGACTCCACCACTTCCCTGGGCAGCCTGTTCCAATGCCTGACTACCCCTTCCGTGAAGAAATTTTTCCTAATATCCAATCTAAACCTCCCCAAGAGGTTTAAGAGGATCCAAAGCAAGAACAAGTTTAACTACAGTAATTCTGCGAAAGACATAGGCTTTTCAGTTCACTTGTCTCTCAGTGTTTCCTGACAGTTATCATTGTATTTTCTAACAGCATGTCTGTCACAAAATAATAGATCGGTGTGTGAAAACCTTCAGGCCCTGGGAGAAGTGTTGGAGGTCACAGGGTCACCTCTTTGGGGCTATCAGCGTAATTCAGAGCCAGTGACAGCCACAGATTMATTGCCCTTTTATTGATTCTGAATTGACTTCCTTAATTAAGGAGAGTGCCACTTGGTTGCCTGATTGGTTTTGCCATTTTCAAATTATTAAAACAAAAGCTCGGAAGTTAAATCCTTTGCCGTGTATAGACCCTTCCTTGGAAAATGTTCTGATGCATTTAACAGACTTCCCTGCCTACAGTTTAAATTTCCCTACACAGTTTAGATTAATTGGTGTGATTATTTTGGTATAAAATGCAGTGAGGACCGAGGACTTGCAGCATATGGGGCTACAGAGGCAGTGAGGGTCCCCGTCTGTATGTGATATTGTGATAGAGATGCTTTCCTTGGAGGAACCAAAGTAACTGGCAACTTGGAAAAAAATGTTCTCTTTTCACACGGCTTGTCAATATGTTAAGTGCTCTGGAGACAGTGCTTTTGTGCTTCTACAGACATTAAAACCTGTATGTTTCATGGGCTGTGACAGTCCTGTTTTCAAAYGTTTTAAGCATTGGTTGTACTCGGGATGCCATACCCAGTGGTGGAAACGCTGCTGAAGGGATAATGCTGATGCTAGAAAGAAGAGGGTGAAGCATTTCCCTGGAGTACCAGCCTTCAGTCCTTCCCTCAGGCTGTTCTTTGCATGGATGCTTAGACCATAGAGGGAACACAGAGATTTGGGAAGGGAAGATAAAATCCGTAGTTAAAAATTTAAAAATTCCCACACCCAGCTCTTCCCACATTAAATTTGAGGTGGTGGCAGTTTGGGGTGATTCTTATACGGGATTTTCTTCTTTCCCACTTGACCAAGTGCACAAGGAAAGAGGTGATGTTGAAGTGAATGCTGTTAGTCCTCAGGCTGCAAGGCTGATGGGGATTTTGTTCCTTTGAAAGATTTTGACCAAACTGGAGAGGGGAGAGATGGGAATGTTCTTCAGACTGCTGTCATTTACTGACTTCCCCCATGCAACAATAGCTGTTCTGGCAGGGTGAAGGGGGAGTTTCTTGGGACGAAGTTGAGGTCTGGGGCAAATGTGGYGCTCTGCGAAGCTGTTCTTCAGGGAAGCAACACCCTGATGCGAAAACCAAGAAAACAGGCTGTCATTGCACATCCCCTCCTGGCATTTCTGAGTACGCAGTTCCCCCAGGACCTCCGACTCACGTGGAATAAGACTTTCTTTTGCTCCCCTTCTTTCTTCACCCTGCTGCTGTTGGGCATCCACCTGCCTCTTGTGTTGGATCTTGCATGTGCTCCAACTGCTCAGTACAAATAATTGGTATTGCAAAAGCACCACGCAGGATAAAGCTGTCCAGGGTCACCTTCCAATATATTGTAGTTGCCTTAGAGACTGTAACTAAGGCGAGTCACTTGTGGTTTTGCACTTGCCCTGAGGCGCTGCCTACGCTGAACGTAGGACAACATAGGGCAAGTCGGATATACTAGTTAACTGGAAAGTTTTAGGAGAGCCATCACTGCAGGTGATGTGAAATTGGGTGGTTTTTTTGCTCTTTCCATCTGCAGGATTTAACATCAGAACAGTGATTTACTCTCTGGGGACAGATCAGGTACAATCCCTGCTGCTTACTCTTAGTCAGAAGCAAAGCACACCATTCCCACCACTGACCCTGCTTTTAAAATAAAAAGTATCCTGCAAATGTATTATTCATTTTTAAGAGATAAATGTTGGAGCTAAAGGAATAATCATAGTCCAAAGAGTTTCAGATATATTTCCATACATAATAGCTTTCTGACTGTGTGTATATATATATTCCACAGTAAATACATATTCCATTTAAAATTAATTTATATAGTTATAATGAGGCTATTGTGATAAAAGGTGGTTTGCTTCTTTGATAGTTTGAATTCTAGTAGGGTAAGAAAACCATGGGTTTGATCTTCACTGGGTGTATTCGGTGTAGCCCTGTTGAACCCCAACCTGAGGATCCAGCTCAGCTGGTATCTGTTATTCTTTTCTGTCTTGTATTATGTAGTTGAATGCAAYTGTCCACCCTTCCCTACCTAAAACAGAACTTAAAACTACAAAGATGACAGTGGTCCGAGGTCAGCAGCTTAACTATAGCTGTTCAGGTTGCTTTTTTCCAGCTTCCTCCAGCAAATTTCATTGTATCAGCAGATATCTGAAATGGGCGATCTTCTAACTGTAAGCATTGGTTAGAAAAGCTGGGGGGTGCTGAGGGGAGCTGCCCTTCAGACATCACGTGCTGCCCTTGTCTGAGCTGGGAGGTTCCCAAGCGCTGCGTCTTCATGACGTGGTTCTGCTCCCCATCCTGCTGAGCGTGCTGGGAGATGCCCTCAGGTGGAGGCACCAGGATTGTCACCATCCTAAACTTGATAGTGCAGTATGAATGTGATGGCGAAACAGCATAAAGAGCATGTATTGAGCCAGAGAGGGAATAGGTCAGGTCACCCTCCCTGGCTTTTGTCACTCATGGGGTATGTTCAGGAAAGCTGGGGCTGGATGCCCAGGGTTAACTGGCATTTAACACAGTTTGAGGAGGAAGAGAGCTGCAGAAAAATGCTCAGTGGCTGCAGTCACCTTTAGTAGTATCTCAAAATATCTTCAAATAAGCCTGGTTCTACTTTTTGCTTTTTGAGGCTCCTCTGTCCCCCATTCAGAATTTGGCCATAGACTTGCCAAAAACCCTCGCTGAAATGTTTTGTTCTCTGAAGATATCTTGGAGCAAACACAGTACAATCCCCACGTGGTGCAAAAATTCCTTGAGGTTGTACTGCATTGATGGTATGGTCCATTCCAGTGCAGCATCTTCCAGAGGAGACCCAGCAAGCCCAGTCTGTGTTTGAGATAGGTTTATGCAGAGAAAACCACAGGGAAATGCAAATGGACCAAGAATCCTCAAGAGGGAAACAAATCCCAGCTGAAGACAGACAGTGTAGCTGGCTGTTTTTAACAGACTGTCTTCTCCATATTTATAGCTTTTCACAAACTTATCTGTATCAAACACAGGTGAAGGTCATTACTTGGTTGAAGCTGTAAGGAAAGAAACTGTATGCACCTATCAGGTATAACACAATGAGAATGTGTCTTTTCCCTTCCCTGCTGGCTGAGCTATAAAGGATGATAAGCCTTCTACAGCTGCTAGCCAAAGATGACGCCTTTAGTTAAACAAGAGAAACTCTCGCTTTTAGGCTTCAGTTCCATAAATTATTGAATTGCTTCGATAAATCCATGTGAATTCAGTACAGCACTTAAGTACAACTTTGCCATTAGGCACGTTAATGAGCCTTAAGCATGCATCTCATAAAGCAGATGTGGATTTACGGGTCCAGGTTAAAGGGTCTTCTCCCATTAGGACGGCGCCAAATGTCTCACAGGCAGATAGATATCTCTTCTCAGACACTCGATGTAGATGTGCCGGGTTGGCCACGCAGCGCTGTCCCCCATCCCAGCTGCTGCTTGGCTCTACGGAGCACCTACTAACTTGCTCTGCTCACACAGGGGTTATTCCCGGAGGTCCTGGGTTATGAAATGCATAAGAACCATTGCGCCAGTCTGGATAAAGTACAAAACATTTCTTCTTCATCTGTCACTGGCAGTGGATGCTGAAATACAAGCGGTAAGCGGGATGGATGAAGTGATCCATCCCAGGCCATATGCTCCTAGTTTCTGACAGTTTGTGGTTCGCAAGAACTTTCTTGAGCCAGCAATTGTATTTAGACCACCATGGACCTGACCTCTCAGAATGTGTTTAACTCCCTTTGTAAACCATTTAAACTTTTCAATAGTTCGTGATTGTGGAAAATATCCACTGGGATGATTTGCTAATTACAATAGTTGCTGGTTATATATTTTAAACTGACGCAGGTTGCTTTTGTAGTCAGCCAGAGATTTGAGGCTGAAAGCAGGTAGGAAAAATGCAGGATTTTGCCTTCTGCTCGCGCTGAAGTCCATTGTTTTCGGTAAGTGGCAGTCCATTGCGTTAATTGTCTCTTGCTGTATGCACAATACCTAGCGGTATTGGCATACATTTTTTGCTAATAGAAAATGTCATAGTGTAAGTACTGTGTTCTAATTGCATTGGCCAATTTCCATCACAAGCATTAATTTATCGTAATACTGTTTGGAAATCTCAATGAATTGCTGACGTGAGATTTGCCAGCTGCTGGTGGTACTGCAGTTCGCCTCATGTCATGTACCGGTGTTACTCTGTTGTTCAAGTAGGAGCAGTACAAGGGCTGAATCGAAGCAGCGTGTCTAAGCATTTAAAAATAGCAAACAGATTGTTTTTATACACGAAGCCAGGGCGGGAAGAAGCATTGCCATTTTGCASTGGGAGAGAGAGTGGAACAGTGTTTTTCAAACTTCCAAAGCTGCAACAGTTTTAGCGTGAGCTAGCACTAGTTCTAGTGTAAGCTGTGCAAACTCCAACAGATCTGGTACATTCCCCTCTAACATCAAATGTGGCAGAGCTGTGTGGAAGGAGAGGATGATTTACATTCAAACAACAGCAATTAAACTAGTGGTACAAATAATTCTATAATGAGACTGAGCCAAGGCCACATGTCAGTGCATTAGACTTCTAGTTCACGTGCAATCGTAAATCTTCAGTATGAAGGTTATAAAACTCTTCACCAATATTTGTCTGCCTGAAAAATCTATGAAGCATTAGCAGCAGCTTGAAGCTATGAAGAGGAACCACTCAGCCTAATTTACATGTAAAATATATACAGTACAAGCCGCAAAAATGATCTTTTGATGTTTTCCCATGATATAAATATTTGATGTTGTTTAGATTTCTTTCCTGTTCTTTTATGAAGGGTTTTCTACTCAGAGTTGGGTGGAAACATATTTTCTGCCCAGTTTTGTATCAGAATCATGGAGACTGATCAAAATGAACAGATTTTAAAATTAAATTTATTATTGAAAATGAGATTTATAGATATTTTCTCTTTGGGGAATATGTTGCTTTATTGATTTCTTCAAAATAAAAAATACTGTTATGGACTATTAGAAGCTGTGAGGTGGTGAATGCAATTCCTGGCAATTTTATTATTCCAACACTCTGAAAAGAATTTGTTCAGCTAATTCTTGTTCTTGCTGATAGGAAGTAAACATTAAAGCCTCTGTACACTGATGGGGAGAATTGACCTCTTTGTTCCTTATACCATAACAGTACAGACTGTACAAAATACTCTCTAGAGAAAATTTTTTACATGGAAAAGCAATTTTGATTTCGCCTGATTCTTAGACACTGAAGAGCAGCCTTGCTGGGTCCAGCAGTCTGGCTGTCCTTAAACTTCTGTAGAAACACAGTTGCTGCTGTGTTTCAGGCCCGGTCCTGAGCTGTGCAGACGTATCTCCAATAAGACTATACCTGATTTTACTTCATATGGGAGTTAGTCAAGAGAAATTTGCTGAGGGTAGATGTATGAAACTCATGTGAATTTGATCACAGTATAGTTTACCATGACATTTGGTTGAAAAAGAACCAGAGAAATAGGATTGTAGGGTGCAATCCTCCTCACATGGCTCGTGAGGGAAATACAGAAGTATATGTATAACTTAGGTGAGTAAATTTGGCCTGCTTATTCCAATACCATTGAGCTGGAGTACTTGTAATTTGTATCTTTTAAGGGAGGTAGAATGACATAGTTATTGCCTGATGGATATCCCTGCTTTCCCTGCTCGTGGTCGTAACTCAATGAATATTTTTTTATATACCATATTTATGCAATGCACAGAAGAGAGAAATTCCTGGCTGTGTGACACATTCAAAATCAGCTGTGCGACAGTGCAATTCAAGTTCATAAGTTTCTGCACGTTCTTGTAATATTCCAACAGACTCCAGAAAAAATCCCATTGCAAAGAAAAGCAAATAAAAACAAAGAGGCGTGGAAATCACTGATACCTACTACTTACATCTAAGTAATGATGATTCCAGTAACAAACCAGAATCTGGCACCAGCATTTTCATTACAGCAAAGCAATGTTTTAACAGCGTTCCTAATCAGCATATGCAACAAAACAGAAACTCAGCTCAGTGCTACTTAACTTGATGCTTTTTTTTTTTCATACAGTGTTTCATAAATAACTTTAGGAAGTGAATCTGATGACAATAATTATACTAGTGCTGTATGCAGCTGAAGACTTCTTCCAGAATAACAAATAACCTGTTAGAAAAATCTCTAAGAGCTCCCCATGCCTGCCTACACTAATAATACAGTAGTGCTTTGTGTGTACATAGCCTTTTTAAAGGCACTTTCATGTTAATTATCTAATTAAGCCTTACAATTCTCTTTGAAAGTAAGCATTATTATACCTATTTTATGGAGGCGGAAACTGAAAAATAAAGGCTTGATGTCATTTCATCTTACGTTATACATCTTGCTGAAGGGTTTAGGTGGGAGCACGGGCACCCAAAATTCCCCCTTGGGTAGCAGAGAGAACCAGGAYTCTCCGGAGGCTGATGGAACCCACCTGAGCTCTGCCTGACTTCTGCCGAGAGCTGCCCTGGGGTCGGCTGGTGGCAGCACTGGTAAGTTAGGTCGGAGCTCACTGTCGCTAGTGCTTTACTGCCTAAAATTTGGGGGTGGGGAAAACCCCAAAGCCAAATCAGTAAAGCTCCCAAACTTGTTTATAGCAGCAGTCCACTGTCCAAGTTGTCTTTAGCATCTTTCTCAGTTGGAAAAGGTCCCAACAGTTGGAAAAGAGTTGGAAAGGTCCCAGCAGTTGTAAGGGTCCACTCGCGTTGCAGGTGGCCTGCAGGGTCTTAGAAAGGAAGCCATTAACACCCAAAGCTTTTTCAAAGGCCTGTGGCAGAGGTCTACATTTACTTGCCATTTTGTGGGATTGCACTTTGAGTCCTTATGTGTAGAGAGAAGGAGGAGATGCGAAGAGAGGGTTCACTTGCTCTTTGCAAGAGGAGTGCCTAAATTTCCGTGCCTGTCAGCAGGGATCTGGCTGTGAGCAGCAAAGGATCTCTATGGGAGCCACAGGGCTTGTTCAGACTGCAGTCCCTAGGCTAGCTTCAGCACACGTGGAGCTAATTTTCAGCTAGCTATCTCAGGCAATGCTATGGTATGTATTTGGTGGCACAAAATTTGGCAGGGAGAAGTATCTCTAACCTTCCTCCTCCTGCCTGGCAAGCAGCACCCGCCCTAGCTAGCTTGCTGCACTGTTTGCAGTGTTTTGAAACAACTTGTGTAAGCATCTGTGAAAGTGTTACATGTATGAAGTTTCCAAATGAGTGAAAAAAACCCTAGGAACAGAGATGCTTAACATAAGAAAGGAAATACGTTTCATAGATGATACTTTATAGTGATGTCTCTTTAACGGAGCGGTCTGCAACCTTTCATGGGCCACGGTTGCAGTACTGAAGGAGCAACACAGAGTTGCAGCGCCAGTCTTTGCCCTTCTTACTGTTTTGGTGGAAATGTCTTGATTTCCCATGGCTGCAGGTAGCACTGGAAGATCCTACAGGCAAAATACTGCTCTTAAGCCACAGGCTGTGGGCTACTGCTTTAATAGCTGTATTTCCTCTGACTTTGCTGTGCAAATCCAATAAATAATTCATTAAGTGATTGTGGCTGATAGAGCTTTCTTCTGTACTTGCAATGATTCAGACATTGCTTTTATCTTTTCTAAGTCCTAATGCGTAGTTAGTGAGTGACTTCACTTGTTCATTGGAAGCCATAGTGCTGGAAATTTAAGGCTTGGATGCTTAAGCAGAAGTTATAAGCAACTTAATCAGGCTGTGGTCGGCCCCAGAACGTGCAGTGATGGAGGAGATGCAGAGTGTCATGTCCATGCGTGACTGGGAAGAACTGCTGTAACTGGGAGCAGTTCCCTTGGCATGGAGGAGTCTGGCTGTGAACAGTGGAGACCCCATCCTCAGAGATGTCCCTGCCAGGGCGTCCGTTGCCCCTGGCAGGTGGGTTTGAGGCAGCAGTGATTTCAGCTGCAACTGCTAATGTGATGATGAATCGGTGCCCTTCCTTACAGCCGCTGCCGTCACGGCAGTGCCGCCAAGAGAAGCGTGCTGTTGTCGGCCRTGAGGAAAGTCGCCCATTAAAACTGTGCATTACATCAGGAAATAGGCCATTTAATGGCACTGCTTGAACCTGCCAAGAATCTTTTTTTTTATCCACATTGAACTGTTTCTAATAAAGAAACAGAGAATATTATAATGCTCTTATTTTTCAGAAAAGCAGGCAAGTCTTAGAGGAGGGGCCTGTTGCAGGGGTTATTAGTATTTGCCACTCCCCTGAAGACTTCAAGGGAAGTATGTGCAAAGCTGAAAAGATAGCAGAGCTTTTCTGTTTCCTTTCAACTTCTTGCTGCAGGGGRAACCACAAGGACTTTCTTCTTGTGTTGACTGCTGTAATGATGTGCTGTACTATTGAGCTGCCAGGTCTAACTGACATGGATCAATTATTTGAGTTTGGTGGGCCACCTGCTTGGGAAACTTCTGTAGTATTTATAAAGGACCTGGCAGTGCTCTCCTGGCAGGAGATACTTTTATATTCCCTCTTGTGGAAGTGCTGTCCAGGTTGAATTATAAAATGAATCATTGCCATGCTGGCAATGGGATGCTATTTGGGTTTTGAAGTACCACAGTATGAYTTCCTTGGTGTTTAGAATTGGATAGATAATTAGCCTAAAGTATGTGCTGAAACTTGAGACCAAAATTRTACTTTGCACAGAAAGTCTCCTTTGTGTTAGAAACACTCATGTGTCAATACAGGATAACGCATATAGATTATTGCAGAGTATCATCTAGAGTTTATGGGTGGTAGTGTCAGTTGTAAGAGTTGTATTTTTGCAACAACTCAGCCAGCTTTTATCAACATGCTTCCCATGTGAAATATCATCCCTGCTTCTCAGCAGCAAACCACTCCSCTGTTCACGTGCAATGGGGAAAGCACCCAGCTTCTGCAGGCACCTGGCTGCATGTGCTGCGCCTTTACAGGTATTTCCTTATCAGTCGTTGGGTGCAGAAAGGGAATGTGCGGCACACTTCTTTCTTAGAAGAGGAGATGTTTTTGTTTCTGTTTAGTTATACTTTCTGTGTGGTCAATGAGAAGAGCAAGATTATAAAGTGTGGAATTAAGAATATGGCAAATTGTTCTTACCTGTGTTTTTGCAAGATTGAGTTTAATTGCTGGGGCAGAGTTTATTACAGTTCCCCAACATATTAGACAGCTACAGTTTCTCCCCGCACTGGAATTCTTCACCACTCTTCTTGCTATGACAAGAGTTTGATTGCCATCCTTTTCCCACAGACTTTTACTGACAACAGCATGCAGATATTTTAAATGTTTTCTTTGGAAACATCTGGTTACTTTAACCAAAAGAGACATGGCTTTGGGATTCTTTTGATTAATTTAAATAACCGATACTAATTATTTTTTTTCTGGCCAAGAAAATAGTCTTAAAATATACAGTCATCTTTTCTAAACGTGCCTGCTCTGTGCTTTCTGTCCTTTCAACATTCAATCATGTAAAAGATTATGTTTTGATTTCTCTGAGCAACCTTATGTCTGGAAGACTCCCTTTGCAGGGTATCTTCCTGCCCAAGGCATAGTGGCAGGTGTGGAGAAAATCCCTGAATACTTCAGTTGTCTCATTAAATGGGATATTTGTACTCCTGAAGTTGCAGCATGTGGAGATCAGACTCCTTTAAAACATAGAAGTGGAAATATTTATGGGTTTAAGTGGTGTTTTAGCTTGTTCAGCTTCACTTCAAAGAAAGTGAAGAATTGTATGTAATGTATATATTGCTGGTTAGTTGTTATTTTCTTGGGGAAAACAGCAGTGTGACCAGATTCCATTTTGGCTGCGCAATGTTAAATCAGCGCAGACCTGAAACCACGTCAGTATTCCTGACATTTCATCAAAGCACTGATTTGGCAGCTCTTGACATTTGGATCAGTGACTAAACTGGTTTTCCTGCTGATAGCAAGTCATCCGCAGTTAGAGCAAAACATGGCTCCTAGACCTGACAGATCTTCCTTTGCATTGAAAATAAATCCTAACATTACAAGGTCATTTGAGAGCTGTCACTGGGAAAAAGATTTTGCTCTTAACCCTTGTCTGGGTCAGTACTTCTTTATGTTTCTATGGTCTTTACTTAAGGATCTGAAAGTGCTTTGTAAATACTAGATAGTATTAGATAATCTCTCTACTGAGTTTGGTAAAACAGTATTTCCTTCATTCTGTACTTTAGACTCAGAGAAGTTGASTAACTTGCCCAAAGCAGTCCATGGCAGAGCTCCGGATAAAATTTATGCCACTACCAGGTTGGCCTTCTGTACTGTGATGTTTATTAAAAGGCTCTATTAACTGGTTCTGCTGACTCCAAGCTGAAAGAAGATATAGTTATGCTTTATAAATAAGCTCAGGAACTGACAGGAGGGAGAGAGAATTATTATTTAAGTTAGAGGACAGTACGTAATTTTTTCCAGAATAAAGCAGAAAGGGTTAAACCGTCCAGCTGCTGCCCGTGCCACCCTAACGCTGGGGACTGAATGCAGGTGGGAGCAGGGTCTAATTTAGTTACGGCCATTAATGGGTGTTATAATCCCTGTTTGCGATACCAAGTGGCRAAGTCCTAATCCGGGCACCTATCTCGGACATTTTTGGAGAGGTTGAAGAATGACATTTCATGGTTACACTACTAAACTCCTTTCTTCGTACAGCAGCAGAAAAAGATCCTGAAAAGGCTGACTTTATTAATCGTGTGATTCTAATCTCACGTACAATTGTCTACATAATAGTTGTATTATACGTACTCTGTTCTTCTGGCTTCACCTTAATCAGCCTCCTTATTGATGCTTGATTGGCAATTTTGCGATGTGGGATGGAATTCAGCTCAGCRCTGGGTCGTGGACCTGGAGTGAATKGTTCCTCTCAGCATGAACATATTTTTTCTGTAATAGATCACTTTTGCATCAGTGATTCTCTACATGACCTCCTTGCTTTTGATTTCCTATTTGCAATATCAGCTTTTTCAAACAAAATCAATGATGAGCGGTATAATTAATTTTTACGTGTTTTAATTAAGTTTTCAGCTGCTCCAATACTTCTCATTATCTTAGCGTGATCTCTTGCTGCAACCGAACATTACAATGAAAAACCTGTTGATGAAATAAAATATTATTTAGAAAGTCCCCTGCAAATTGTTAAACTAATTAAAGTTCAGTGATGCAAAGTGAAGATACCAGATACTGCACAAAGAAATGTCAGGTAGTGCGAGGTATTTAGAAGGTCTCGGGAGCCTACAACAGCTCGGGGCAGATTCTGTCATTCCTACGCTCGTGTGTCATCTCACCATCCTTCTGATATCTGATGCCATTTTCCAATAGCTGTCAGGCAGCGTAGTGGGTGCCTGGGTGCCTCGGTGAGATCTGCGGTCCCCAAGATGCTTCTGCGGTCTGTGTGAAGGYGCACGCTGAGCGTGTGCCGGAGGGACAGGAGGGCTCCGAGAGAGGAAGAGGGAGCCGAAGGTGATTGAATCTTTCTGGGACATATCCTTGGGGCAATTCTGTTTCTGGGGTTTGAGAGCAGATGCTGGGTAGTGGGATGCAGCACTGCTCCGTGTCCAGCATGACCAGTGCTGGTGGCTTCCCAGCGCAGGGTAGCAAATGCCGTTTTCATGGGACACCAAACTGGAACTTGCCTGGTAGAAGATACTGTTATCCCGGTCATGAGGCTGAGTGACACATTAATGTCGTCATGAGCTGAATTTGGAGGTTGAACTGAGATCACCAGTAATAATGTGGGATAATACAGAAACCTTTGAGTTCTTGGCAACTTTTGAAACTCTGCATTGCAGAAAAATACAATATTTAACCTGCTGCTAGGTAGGAAAAAAAATTGATGGTGCCTGGATTCTGCCAGGGTTTGTTTTTTAGAGGAACTCATCTTACTCTATTTCACTGATAAATTAATCTGTTCATTGGGTTCTTGGGTAGAAGACAGACATTGCTTAGCTGTTGCGTGCTTAATTATACCCTGTAATTTTAATTGGCAGTGGAACGTGCATTGAAAAGCAACTGGAAATATCTGTCAACTAGTTTAGAAACTGGTGAGGAATCTCTGTCTCCTGCAGCAGCTGCTTGCTGTGCTGAACCTAGCCCAAGTGAGAGGTTGGTAGATGGATGGAGGGGGGAAGGCAGCACCCTTCACCCTGTTTTGAACGGTCAGAAATGAAATGCCTGAACTGTGCTGCAGCGACTTTTAGCAAACACTGGGTTCCCACTCCAAATCTGGGGATTAAGCATGAAGAGCTTGTGTTTTCTGTGTAAGGCATTAATTGGGATTCCTGTCTGCCACAGTGCGTGTCAGGATGCGTTTATTGTGTTAACTTTGTAAGATTCTTAGAGCRTATTTGGCTTTCATGTGTGGTGTTTATAACTGATGCTCAGTATTTCAGTAAATTGTGCGAGACTCCAAATCATGACRGTAAAGGCACTTTCAGTGACTTCTGCAAGGGGAAAAAAAAGAGGTAAAAATGAACACATTAAGTTGAAAGCTGTGAGCTGTAGAAAGAAAAATATTGAACATTAATGACACTGTGCGAAGTTAGAAATCATTAAAAATGGCCAGAAGACAGTTTGTGCAGGGACAAGCTGGCGCTTTCAAGGCCACCAGCAGCACCATGGTATTTGCCTTCTCTTCATCCCGCATCTTCTTTGTCCACGATGCTCTGCTGTTGCGTCGCTGTTCTTGCTCTGTCTCCTCTTGATCACACTGGTGTCAGGGAGAAAGAGAACGAAAAGACCAGGTTCTATGAAAACTGTAACCTTTTTGCCATCAATTGCTGTTTCCTTCCTCTGGGAGCTTCACCCCAGGAGAATCTTCCCAGTGGTGAAAACAGGACATTTTAACAGTTTTCCATGTTTCCCGAGGAGCTGTGAGCCAGTGATTGGCAAGTGAATACCAGAAGCTGATGGACATGAAAACTCGGGGAGAGGGTTAGTGAACATCACCAGTTCAGTAGACTTGCCCAGGTCAAGGTAATGCAAGTAATCATTCCTTCTCTGGACAGCATTGCTCCAAGGGTTGTTGCCAAAAGGGAACAGAAGAGGGGGTGTATGTCCATTTGCTGGGATGCTGCTGTCAGGCCTGGTGCAGAAGGGAAAGGGGAATGTGAGCTACTGGGACAACACTGAGGTCAGTGCCATGATGTGCTGTTTGCAGCCAAATTACAGCTCTAGCTTTGACTGAAGCTCTTTTTTCAAAACTTTTAAATGGGCATAAAGTGCCATACAAAATAAGCAGGATTCTCCATTCAAAACAAGAGGTGTAGCTTACAAAGTGATTTAAATAACTGTCCTTTCAGAAATGTCTGTGCAACATGACTTGGGTGATTTACCTTATAATGGCTCAAAGCCAAGAGCATAATGAAATTGTGAGCAGAAAAAATTACTCTAGTGCTTTTTCCCTTTTGCTATCTGCTGATTTATTGGAAATGTCTTTCCTTCAAATAATTGTCTTGTTAACCCATGTGCTGCCAACATCCTAGGAAAGAAACGATAGGCAAAAAGAGGGGCAATGAATGTTGTTCTGTACGAGGGAGGAGTTTTGCAATGGCATGTCTCCACTCTTCTGACATGGGCTGTTTAAACCCTAGACTTATATTGCAATAATAATGAGAGATTCATCCCCAATGTTGATTCTCTGCCCAGTTTGGGACTGCCTATGCATCCTCTCTTTGCAGTTCAGAAACATGGGTTTGGATCTTCATGACTAAATTTCACGAGTGGCTACATCCTTTTTAGTATGGCCTACAAACTTTTTAATAGGGCCAGTAGTGATAAAACAAGGGGGAATGTTTTAAACTAAAAGAGGGCAGATTCAGACYAGATGTAAGGSAGAAATTTTTTATGATGAGGGTGGTGAAACACTGGCACAGGTTGCCCAGAGAGGTGGTAGACGCCCCATCCCTGGGAACATTCAAGGTCAGGTTGGACGGGGCTCTGAGGCTCCTGATCTAGCTGAAGATGTCCCTGCCCATGGCAGGGGGGGTTGGACTAGATGACCTTGAAAGGTCCCTTCCAACCCAAACTATTCTATGATTCTATGATCCYGCTAGTGCTGTACAAGCACTTACAGTAGTAGAGATGAGACAAAATACAGGGAACTAGTACCATATTAGTATGGCCCTTGTGGTGCCCTATGGCTACTATCTCACAGACAGCAAAGGACAGAAGAAGGAGGGGAACTCAGACCTGGCAGGGAGGCTTTGCTGTAACACACTTGCTTCCACCTCCTGATACAAAAGTCTGGCTGCCTGCAATCCTTTTTGTAAGAGACAGAAAATAAATTGCTGCTGTTCAACATTTTATTTGCACTTGCAGAATATTCATCCAAGGATCAAAGGAAGCACCAGAGGAGTGTGATGAGGGCTTGTTTTTTCTTAACAAGCCAGTAGGAAATAATGCCAGAATCAGACACAGCGGAAGATTTTTGACAACATGGAAATTCCTCTTTGTGCATTGCCAACTAACTCCAGCTCAGTGTGATTCCTCTCACCTTGAATCAACAGCAGCTCCTARCACTGCTGCAATTTCTTAATCAGTGGCTATTCAGTACAGCTTCATCATTTGAACCTTTCCATTGTAGAGACAGACTAAGTGTGGCGGCTAAATAGCTCTTGTTTCTGTCCTTCTGGAAGATCAGAAAGGGACAAATACTGGCAGAATTTCTGGATAGTGTCTTTGTTAGTTGGTATGTGTAAATTCTTCTGGAATGCTTCCTTAAAGCAATTTTYTTTTTGAGGGGAAAAAAAAGGTAAAGAGGATGCAAAGAGGTGTCGTTGATCTGAATAAATTTATACAGAAAATTAGATTCTTTCTAGCTGTCAGAGTTTCTGGAGTATTTTCCTAAAGAGATATTAGGGACTAAAAGTCTAACATATTTTGTTAGTTTTGCGTAAGTTTATGTACTGGAAGAAATGAGATTGTGTCTGAAATAACAGGCACGTAAATARATGATGTTCCTTTTGAAATGGAAGTGTTCTCTGGTCTCTCAAAATGGTTCAGGTCCACATCGTGCTCTGCTGGTTTCAGATATTGCTTTGTCCATCTCCCACTTTCTGTGCATACATGKGTCTGTATTATCAGATGGAGACCGTGTCCGTGACACAGCAGTGGCAGATTTTGTAGCTGCATCTATTACTCACTGTCTTGAGACTGAATAGGCATCTGCTATTTATTTCTGGTGGACATCCGAAAGGAAAGTTGAAGGATACAAAAAACAGTCTAGCTTCAGTTTTTGAAAAGTACRTAGGCTAAAGACAAGGTCATGGCCACTGTTTCTTGTCTCAGTTACACAAGTTTTAGGGTCCTGTGCTGCTTATAGACTTCTGCTGTAAAATTATACCTACATTTTTTGTGCGTTTTGGCCTTTGTTATGTGCAGGCTACAGCACAAATAGAATTTCATGCATGTGAAGTCGCACTGATTTCATAGCTTTCTGCTTCCGTGTGAAGGGTGCGTGTTTGAGAATCCATAAAAATCTACACAAAGCAAGTCCAAAAGCATGAGCTGAAGCCTTCTGAAGTACACTTAAAATAGTTTTCSAAGAGGCTATAAACTTTGCAAAAGGAAATGAACCCTGAGAGAAGAGCTGGTGATTGCAGGAAAGAATTCAGACCATGTCTAGAATTCTCCTGGTAAGAGTTAAGGAATGATCTGTAGGTAGACAAGAGATGAGGGTTGGATCAGCAGTTGTAGAACGTTTAGCCAAAGAAATGGTCCAGCTGCAACATTTTTTGTAATTGCAAGACTAAGGCAGAGTGTGACTCGCAGCCTGACTGCCTTGGGCTTGCTAACAAAGCTGAACTACCAGGGGAAGTCAAAGCATCACTGGCCATGCAAGTCGGCTGTCKTGATGTGACAGGATTCAGTAAAAGTTTTCTATCCCATCTGCAATCCCTAAAGATGAGAATGCACAGATGTTCTTGATTCTCTAAAATAACACAGAAACACTCTTGAAAGTGATGCTGCCTTTGGGGCTCATTTGTTTAAGCTTTCTGTCTTAGCACAAAAGGCATGGCTAAGAAGACAGAAGGGAGGAGGAGCTCAGGGGGAGGTAACTCAAGGAGCTCATCTTCARTGGTGGTGGAAATCTTTCTCCTGGAAAAAGCGATTGCATTGTTAAGGTTTGGCACAAGTCCTTGAGGTGTGTTTTGGGGCTGGCTATAAATCTGGGGCCACTTGGGACAAGAAGAAAAGTAACAACCCCTGTACAGTTATCAGGCAACCCTTGGAAACTGATCTCCACATACAGATAAGGGCTGTGATTAAGCTGACAGTGTAGCCACTTGCAAAGCTCCCTGAGCTTGGACTYGCTGATCAAGATAGTCGCAGGTTGAAGAGGCCCTGAGACATGTGGAATTTGACAGTAACTTATTTTTTTCCCTGCATAAGAGAGCGGCAGCTTGTGGGAGACGAATAATGATAGTTCAAAGTCTTGTAAATATATGTTATGCCTCAAAGTTGTGTTAGAAGGGGAATTTTTCTGCAACCTTGCCAATTAGAAGAAGTGATAAATATTTGCATTCACAGATGCCCCGAAATCCTTGCTCTGAGAAAAAAGGAAAGACAACAAGATTTTGAATTAGGTACTTGCTAAAAAAAAAAAAGACTTGGGGCTGTGCACAAATTCTTACTTAATCTTTGTTGCATTCGCTGTTTCATTTGACTTTTTTCCGGCTACTTCCACTGATGTCTGGTAGATGGCATTAGCGTATAACAAATTTCTTATGTCCTTTTCTTATAGGAGGGGTTTTATTTTTCATCCATTTTACAGATAATAATACTGTCTTATTCAGGCTAAGCAGTTTTAAAGCATTTTTTTTTTCTCAGGGTTTCAGTTATGTTTTGACTAAATGCTTATATCACTCAACATGTCTTTTTTCCTCCTCCTTGTGCCATACAATTATTATTTCTTCTAGAGGGTATCAATCACTGAGAAAGAAAACAAACTTGATATCTTTGTCTGACTCTGAATTTAGAAGCTCTGTTATATTGTGCATTGTTTTTATGCAGTACCATAATTATTTCACATTCTTCAGGCTTAGAAATGGGGACAGCACTCTGAAGGAAGAAGAAAAATTTCTCACACAGAGAGAAAAGAAGATCAGATACTCAGAGTACAGGTGCTTATATATGGGGTGGAAGACATATTGGAGTGCTCTGGAGAGACAGCAGAAAGGAGCTCCATAAATATATTTTATCTTTTTTAGTACACATAAGCATTTTTAGCTAATTTTGTGCACTCCCAGGAAAATTCCATGACACAAGGGCCATTTTGCATAGGAAAACAGGCGATTGTTTAACACCTTCTAGGGATTTTCTTTGTCTGGACCAAGTTTCATCCACGGGTGAACTATGGCAATAGAGTCTACCAGTAGCTTTAGCTTCATCAATAGGTAAGACATCTTTTGTGCTGAGATGTACACATTCATCCTTGCTTTTAGCTTGAAGAAGCAGCTAACATTTTGAGCAAACATTTCAGTTAAATGCTGGTTCAAAGGCATTTGGAGCAGTGGGCCACAAGAGTACTAATTTTTTTCCACATTCTTCCCACCATGGAAGAAATTACTGCTTATTTTCTTCATAAATAACCAGGCTTCCAACAAAAATCRCCAGTTTCATAATCAGTTTCTTCTCAGAACAAGCCAAAGCCCTTAATTCTCCAAGCTTTGCATAACAATAGCAGAAGGGAAAACTGGAGTGCTAGGGAACTGTTTTGTGGGCAAAGTAATGATTTTAAATAATCCTCAAGGGATACCCGCTTATGAAGACCATCCTTRCCAGATCAGATGTGCTTGATAGCAAAGGACTGAAAAATGATAGAGAAATCTTTGAGATTAATTTTGTATAAAGAGTATACAGATGCAAAACATGCTAAGCACCAGGTTTTATTGAATCTATCTAATTATGAGCAAATGATCGGCATAATTTTCTTGCATTTTCAACCACATTTTCTTGAGAGTGAAGTATTTAAGATAATTATAAAGAAATGCCAGAACATAATTGTGACAAATTTTAAGGAATCCCTGGGTTTGTCTTTATATAGAAATGCAAATAATTTAGGACAGACAGGCCTAAAATCTTTCTGGACGCTGGTGTAAGGGGCATTATTGTGGTGCAGACCTTCCAGCCCTCACTCTCCGGGCATGGTCCCAGCCTTCRTGCCTGGGCTGATGGTTTGCTCCTCTGCTCCCCTCTGCAGAGGGTGCTGTGTCCACCAGCTAGAGAGTTTGGCCKTTACTCTCACAGCTTTGAGGTTGGAAGGAGTTCAAATGGGCAGCCTGGCTTAGTTTTCAAAGTAGATAAAAGACATGGAGAAAGCGTAAGGCTGATGGGCTTCTGGTGCTCATCAAAAGAAGTCACTGAAGCAGGTGTTTTGTGAAATATTTTATTCATGGGTTACTCCAGTTGTCTGTGGATAGAATTGCATGTAATTTGAGTTATGTCAAATGCTCGTGTAAGCATCTGTTACAGAAAGTACTTAAAGCACGACTTGCGCGGGAGCTTGCAGCCCGCTGGGTGCGTCGGGTGACCAGGAGCCCGCGGCTGCACCCTCAGCAGCGCAGCSCAGCCGTGGGTCCCAGCCAGAGCTGCGCTGGTGTTGCACGGGCTGATGTGGTCATCTGCTCCTTGGCAAGGGTCGAGTATTATTCTACCTTTGTAAGACTGGTGTGGCAAATGCCTTTTCCCCAGTGCTGAAGCAAATTCAGGGTTCGCTGCACCACTGAAGGATCAAYGGGGCCTGATTTTGGCCCAGTGACAATCTCCCATCATAAGGTGCTTAGAAATCCTTTACTGAGATGTGTGAGGCTTAACCATCACTTAAAGATTTGCTGCCCACTGCATTGCAGCGGATGGAGAGATGCAACACGTATTCTGGTAGCCAAATTTTTTTTTATTTTTTTTTTTTTAAATAGCTTCTAAAACATGTTGGTTTTGAGAGCATGTGTCTGAGAKATGTCTCAGTGCCTGCAAGCATCCCTTGTTGCAAAATACATGGACAGCTTGAGTGTACAGCGGATGAGGAAAGTGTGTGGGTGTATTTCTGTCCTTTTGCTTGCAACAACCTGTAACTTTCAGCATAAAGGTGTCATTTCTCTTAGGAAGACAGCAGCRGGGCTTTCTGAAGCCTATCAAAGAAAGATTGACTAGTTTCACATGGGGATCGCCATCTGTCTGAAATGCGTGCCGACCTGCCATAGCACCACAACATTTACTTGGTTTCTAAGGCTAGCAGATGGAGGTGCCCTTGCTGGAGTTTCTCTGAATCTCCCCAGTTTATTACTTCCCCTCTCTCTCCCCTTCCATCTTTATGGTGGTCTTCTGTTATTATTTGCAGGCAGGTTGTCTTACAACTGTTGTTGCACCTTTCCTTGGCCTCTGTCATATCTTACACAGTTACTGAAATAGTGCTGATTGTGGACTGCTATCCGGTATAAAAATAGAATGTTGTTGTAATGTAGAGCATTAAAATTCATAGACTGTAGCCAGGCTGTTTCTTGYGCTTTCTAGACAGGCCTGTTAACCTTTGAGAGATTTGCCGTGGAGTTCCAGCTGTAGAAKAATACAAACAGGTAAGTGAAAAGGAGCCCTGCTGGGAGAAAGTTTATGTGTGGGGATGATAAACCCATAAAACTCTGGGACTGCTCCAGCCCGTGCTCCCAGCAGCATCCCCTGCAAGCACACGCATTCCCCCAGCTGCTCACCTTTAAAGCCTGACTACCTGGGTGATTTAGGTTAAAAGAAATGCACTGGCTTTGCTGTTGCGTTGCAGGGAGATTGGTTTAACCTCTGTGTGGCAGTAGGGATGGAGACTTCTGAAACGCCGTGCTAAATTGCTCCCGATTTTCTATGATGATGATAAATAGCTGACGGGTGAAAGGAGGAGGCTTTGCTCAGCATCACTAATGCGAATGCAGGGCAGTGCGGCTCCAGGCAAGGGGGCAGATGCTGCCTTGGTAGAGCAGGGTGTTGAGAAACACTTAACCTCTGGCCTTCTCAGATAGGAGCTGTTGCTGCAGAATTCACACCTAACCCCGCTGTAACAATACATTACTYGTTACTTAAATATCACTCTACTTAAATATACGTATATGTTTTCACTCACAATTGAGAGTAAATGCTCTCCGTTGATTTCTCTCATGCGGATCCTCTCTAAGGCAGGGGGTTACAAAAACACTAAGCTTTTTCTTAGGTCTTCTTTGCATTTGGAAACAGGTTTTGTGGGAAAGGGATTTAATTTTTCACTTTGCATATTTCCTGCCATAGTGGAGGGAGAGTTTACTCCAGCTGGAGTATGGCCCTAACCCACAGAAACTGAGAAGGCAGGACATTTCTGAACGATGAGAATAAGCCACGCGGGCACTTGGAAAAAAGGCAAAATCAAATAAKTTTTTTTTAAATTACCAGTTAGTGATTTCATAGAGTTAAACTATAATTGTAAATATATCGCTGAGTGAGGGATAGCCTGAAAACTGTGCTACTCTTTGAGAAGCATCCACATCAACTTTTGTCTGTCATTTTGGGAGAAAAGTGGGCAGGTAAAGTCCCTCACATTTTAGAAGGGAACAGCTCTCTTACCTTACTGACAGCTACTTTGCCCAAAAAGTAAGTCTGGGTGCAAGACAAAGCCCCTCTCTCTCTTTTTCTCTCCTTGCCCTCACTCCCTTTGTGATTCTCATTGGACAGTATCAGGAAATCCGGGGGGTATTTTTAGCCTGAAAGAATGGAGAATTTAGGGCAGAAATGATGTTAACATTAATCACAGCAGTGATGAAATTTCATTCCAAAATATACGAATGAGACAAGATTTTTCCCATGTCCCACTAATGAAAARAAGATCCTGTTGCTGCCAAACTGTAGGGTCACTGTGCTCGCAGGTAATCCAAGACTGTAATTATAAGTTTATAGGAGAAAAAGATTCGGCCAAGAACCGAGCCATATGTTGACTCTCAACTCTGCAGAGGAAGGGACAGGACATATGTTTCTCTCTTCCATACTCTCACGGGACCAAACATTTTTACACTCATCCTTAGYGTGAGTCTTTTGGCTCACACAGAGATTTGGAAGCAGCAGCAGCCCTCTCTGACACTGGAGTGGGGGATAAGCCTTACCAGCTGCTGAATTCGATAAATATTTGGAAGAGGACAGCAAATGGTCTCATCAACTTTCTTGGACACTGCAGCCCTTACTGCTGCTGTTGAACGCCCAGGGAAAACCCCTAGCCCAGGCTCCAAGGAACTGGTTAGGTATGGGAAAGCACAAGGAATACTCTCAGAAATTGAGAGGTAACAGTTACAGCGATAAAGGGGTTTCCCAATTAAATGGCTTTTTACCCTTTGCGACACCCTGCCAATAACTGAAGCAGAGATGCTGAGATTAAGAGGCCATCGGGTAGATCTCTGTAGATAAATCTGAGTCTGGAATTTTTGCACAAAGGCCTTTTCATGGCCCTTGGAGTAAATATCCTCATAGATATGCCTCTACCCTATTGAGTCCTCTGGCAAAGGTCAGGTGGGATTACTGACAYACAAACATGCATTTATTTCTCAGGCCATTACATCTTTTTTCCTTCCTGCTGGCTCACGCATTCTACACAATCTCAGTGTAGCGTAATGTTCCTATCAATTTGCTTTTTAAACCTTCCCCCTCATTCTCTGTTGAAACTCAAAATATGTGAGTATATGTGCATGTGTGCATTTATTTATATATAAGCATAATCATTCTTTACTCTGCTACATCTCCAAGTATCTGCCTACTGTCATGAGCTGCTTTATGAGCAGTATGTATCTTACCACCTCTTGCAGAATATAAGCAGAGAGAAAGAATTTGCAAAATTTGGCCAAAGATTGCTCATTGTTTTGATTACTTGAACTGCTGTCTCCTTGCTTCTTATTCAGAGTGGGTGTTTTATATCAGGTTTTAGCCTGATGGTGAGTGCCTAATGTTGTCATGGGAAGAGGAGAGCAAGAGTTCTCCTTTGGATCAGATATTATGTATGAAGGTCACTGCTGCTCATCTCAGGAGGCTCACACCATCATGGAGAAGTCTTAGTGTCCAGAATGACACACCACAGCTCATTAAAACAATGGCMATGTCCAGGGTGGCTCATGGGCTGACAGTCTGCCTTGTTAGTGTTCTGCAAGAGTCCTGCTAATTGCTTTGTAAAAATACAGATATGCTGCCTACGAAAATTGTTCTGTAGAGCCAAATTTGGGTGCATCAGGTGGCGTTAAACTTTGTGATATAATAGGATATCTAAGTGTAAGAACAAGCAGAGCTTCTTTCTTGACAGAATAAAAATAGATGGGAGTGGAAAGGGAAAGACTGTGATCTGCACAGACTGCTGAACAGCTCTGCTTGACCAGCAACCACGCTCTGCATTAAATGTAAACAACATGACATAGCCATACTCCAAAAATCCCCACCACCRTGGAGCTGGCAGAGAAGCTGAAGCTTTTCCCCCAGAAGATGATTATTGCAGGCTGTGAGGTGAAGATTTGCCTGTGTTGGGGCATATATCTAACTGAAGCTTAGAGAGCAGCTGCATGCCTTGAACCTGATTTCTGAAGGAACTAAGGGTGAGGCTGCTCAGATAAGAGTAATAAATTTGGATACCGTTAAGATTTTAATAAAAGAACAATTATTGACCTGGCCAATTGAATATTTGCTCCTATATCTGTATGAAATTAATCTTCACAGTTATTTTTTTCTTTCTTGCATTTCTTATGCCAGAGGGGTAGAAGCCAGGGAAGTGGCACACCTTTGCGTGGTGACACCCATCCTGCTTYCTTGTCGTGCTGCAAATGAAGAGGCTCTATTGTTTGTAAATGAAAACCTTTCCGATTATTGATAAATAACTTTGGATGGGGAGTATGACACGTGCTGGCTGGAAGAACAGGGCTCTGTAATAGTAATATTACCTTGAACTTACAGCCCATGTAGTTTGAGAATGATTCAGGATAATTACATTAATGTTGCCAGAGAAATTAAAAGGAACACTTTCCATTTTACCTACTAACAAGCTCTACTGGCCTTAAATTATTTCTGAGAAGAGCCTGCAAATGGCTGAAATAATCAGAATAATTACAAAGCAGTGGCTGGGGTGGGGGCGAGGGCTGGATGAGGTCCTGGCTGTGGCTCTTTGGCAGACGGGTAAACACTGCTGCTGCTTTTGTGGAAAAAGGAGCATGGCACAGAGCTTTCTGATTAGAAAGTCTGCAGATGGGCTCAGGGAGTCTGCAGGTCTTGGACCCTAAGGAGAAAATAGCTATTAGGAGTAGGTTGCTCTCAATGCAGATGTTACACATCAACCTGTGCAATGTTAAGCATGAGCCTGCTGTTGTTCTGGCACACTGGARACTTGAATTTCCGTCCTCCGCCCTCCCTTTCCTACAGCTCTCCTGAGCCTGTGCAGTGGAAGATCTCTGCCTTTGGTGATGACTATTTGCCACTTTGATCCTTGTCTCATAGCAGCGACAGAGATGCCAATGTTTCTAAACTCCAGACCCTGAGCAGCAGCTGTCTGGGTCTGGCCTCCCCTAAAACCTCCGTCCTTTGCCTCCTTGAGCCCTTCACCTGAACTCATGTTGTGTTTTCAGCCTTGTGCAAGTGACACCAACTGCTGCCCTGACCTCCGTTTCCCAGCTCACCGGTAAAATTACTATGAAACCGGGACTTTTTGTTGTGTTTCCCTTGGTTGGTTTATGCTATCGTACTGTTTACTAACTCCAGATGAATAGAAGGGGCAAAATTTAGTAGTCAGATCTCAATAATTCAGTGTYGTGTGAAGCAAGGTCTCAACTTCAGGGTCACCTCTGCCGTTACTAGCRTTTCTCATCTGCGTGAAATTCAGAGCATCCTTGAACGCCTGTCTGCAAGAGCAGGGCCACAGTGGCATTAGCTCTGCCCCTCTTGGTCTTTAGTTTCCAAGAATTAGAAGATCTTGCATCTCATAACYAGTCCTATATTTATAGCGTCTTACTAAAATGTAGCCATATTTATCTCCTCTGAAGAAACTAGAGCAGTGGGTGAGGATGTAGGCGCTGCAAGTCTGGCTGCTTCCAGCGCACAGTTGCATGCACAGACAGTCGGTTGCTCTCCAGGCACGGTTGCAACAGGCTCCTTACAGCCGAACACACACACACACACACACACACGAGTGCTTTTTCATTTTCTCCCACTTCCTTTTCACTTTTCCAACAAGCCCATCTCAGCCCTGCGTGTGATTACCTGATGACCTGTGTGCCTTCGTTCATTCGCTGCAGCACTTGGATAGAATTTTGCTCTCTACCATCAAATCAGATCTTCGCTCCCTGCACACACACACACAGGGATGGGTTTTCTTCCTCCGGTGAAGCATTCCTCTCCGAAAATTACTGCCATTAGCTAACCTAATTTGGGGAACTCCCTCCTCCCCTCCCTTTCTCATTACGTTGCCCTCCATCTTCTCTGGATGCTTAGGGCTGGGCGAATCCGTCAGGAATGCCAGTAGCTGCCTTCCTTGCTGTTCCTGACCCAAAATAGTTAACTTTCTAATCTGTCAGCTACCTTAATTCTGCATTTAAGGAGATGGAGCTCAAATGAATCTTGGCTTCTCCCTCTACACAAGTCTACATGAGAGATCTSTTACAAGAGTCCAAGGCTGAGGGTGATTTAAAATAATAATAATTAGGCAGATGATTTCTTTCAATTGAGAGTTTTAAAATATTTGAACATTTATATTTATTCTGTTGTGATATTTCAAGAGAYTTAATGGATTTTAAAAAAAAAGTAATTTGGAGGGAAAGCTCGAACAAGGGATTGCGCAATTATCTCATTCAGATATTAAAAATTTCATTTTGACTTCTTCTTCCACGCCAGGTGCACACACACCTGCATTTCCTGCTGATTCTGCATATTTGTTTTCCTCTGATTTTCATAGGAAGGTTTTGGGAATTTTTCAGCGAGTCCCTGGAAATCTGCATGGTATGAAAAACCCGTGAGTTTTGTTTTGTATGCAAATAGATATTATCAGTTAAACAGAATTAGGTATGATTATTGCTAAGTCAACAATAAATACTAAATCATTTTCAGCTGCTTCTAGAAAATGCTGGATGCCAAAATGCGGGACAGGTATAAATGCTAGAGAAGGAACTTTCCTTCCTACCTTTTGTAGGTCTCATGTATYTCCTGGTGTAGAAATTCATGGATCCAGGTGGAGCAGTCCTCCTGCACAAAATGAAAGTCCCTGCRTGTTGGAATCTCCAGCTGCAAAGATACTGGAGCTTTGGGGGGGATTATTTGTTTTTATCTTCCCAAAGAGCTCTAGTAGGTTTTCTTAATCCTCATAACCCTGCCAGTACTGAGAAATAATAGCAGTTATGCAGATAGTTATGTCGACATCAACTTAAGTTTTACGTTTGCAAGGTTCATGTATTTTTGGTAGCGCTGGCAGTAATACAAATGATAGCTCAATAACAGAAAAATAGAACAGTCCCTGAGCCACGGTTCTGATGCTTGAAGCATCTTTAAACCCCATACCCAAATGAGAAAGAGATAAAAACAACTTAGTCAAAGTGGCTTAGCTTGAAGGAGCATTTTATGTGTTACTTGATGACAAAATAGTTAGACATTAATGCAGTTTACAGT
This sequence comes from Oceanodroma leucorhoa, assembly GCA_030449065.1. NCBI lineage: Eukaryota > Metazoa > Chordata > Aves > Procellariiformes > Oceanodroma > Oceanodroma leucorhoa. The sequence goes on along the minus strand of JASVER010000039.1, from coordinate 8,405,526 downwards.
AAGACACCCTTAAGTGAGGTTGGTGTGATGCCTGACAGATTTAATGTAAATATTTATAGATYTGGCCTACTAATTATGCCAATGGAAAAAATGCAGTATTAATGCTGTCACCTCCCCATGTCTCTACCTGCTAGCACGCTGCCAGCTCTCATAAATATTCTGAAGATAGAAAGTATGRCACGTAAACAGAAGAGATCATTTACATTTTTAACAAGGGATTAAGTTATCTCCAGCAGTAGTTTCCAGCATGTGGTCCACAGACGTATGGGAGGCCTGTGGACTATTCCCAAGGGAACTGTGAAAAATGACAGAAAAAGAGAGTTTTGTGTAGGGTACATAATAATTTCACAGAGAGAGATTTCTAAAGGGGTATGCACCTCCTTTGGCAAATATTTAGGGGTCCACACACCGAGAAAAATTTRAAAACCACTGATTTAACATATTTGTGTAAAGAACTCAATAATTTCAAAGTACCATACTGCCATGTGGTAAATGATTTCACTATCGGTCCTGCCGGAGCCASGCTGCCATAAGAAGTCCTGGACCACAAAGCACTGAAGCATGTGCTTAACTCAAAACACACGTCGATCCATTGAAGTTGGTGCCTGTCACCATACGTTAACTGGTTTGCTGAATAAAGACCACRGGGAAATTTAAGACAGAAGGCAAGGACTACTATCATCTTGCAAACAGCTCTGCAGATGCCCGATTGTCTCGTACAACTGAAAATCTAATTATGTGAATCTGCGGTTCATATTTTTTCTGTTTCAGTTTATTTATACTAAGAGACTCCAAAGGTTTTAGGCGCCGTTGGTTTCAGCCGTTACTGGTTGCCAACCCAAAGAGTATTATCATTGCCGTTGCGGCCAGTTTAGGAGACTCTCTTTCAGCTGCATCGATAGCTCTCCTGATTTGCGTTCCAAAAGTCTGTGGTTTCTGTTCTGGCACAAACTGACTCCTCACAAGCTGTGCAAATAAACCTGAAATGCTATCACCAGTGGTTGTATGTGTGCGGCTTGTGTGCGTGCCTTTCGCTTGGCTTATAGTCTTGAAAACTGAGGCAGAATGACCAGGGGGTTTCATATTGTCTTCTGCAAAATAGCATCTTATTCCGCATACATCCCCTCTGAAGTCAGTGCAGTTGGGGTGCTGGTCCAGCTTGCCAGACTCTGGCCTGTGCGCATCGCCAGGGCGCGTGGGCAGTATTGCYGACTGGCGTGTGGATCTCTGCAGGAGTTAACAAAAGGGCATTTTTGGTAGCAGGGCAGGGTGCAGGTGAAAGCCACGCATGGTGTTACCACAGCAGCTCTCAAAACAGGTTGGACGGATGAAGTACTGTAGCCTTTCCCGACAAGCAACCCATGTGGGTTTTGTAAGATCTCGTTGCCGGTGCGTGAAAGGCAGACCTTGCCTTCCTGCAGATAAATGAGTCCTTGCTATGGACCTAATCCACAGCCCGTGGAAGGCAACGGGCTTCCTCCTGCCTTCAATGAGCTTTGGATCAGACAATACATAAGGCTCTAAGTTATTTCCGATCCCCAGCTGCATTTGTCTTTTGTAAACACTTCATCTGGCCGCCGCACCTCTAAATCACAGAACAGAATAACCCAATAGAAGTGGAGTGCACGGTTTTGAAAAGGAACATTAAGAGGGAAAAATATAACTCTCTCTCTTTAAACTGTCTCTTTTCTATATTGTTACCTTGACAACTCTGCTGCTGTGTTTCGTCTTTGGTGGGACTTAGCCGTGGTGGAATAAGGGGGACATCCATGTGCGTTTCCACATCTACTCCAGCTCCGCTTCACGGGCACATGCCAGGCGCAGGGCATCTTGAGCTGCAGAGCCCACGTCCGCTGCCTTGACCCATGGTGCTGTCTGGAAATGATTACAGATACTAAGAACTGGGACCCGTTCTGATTAAAGGTATAACATTGTATCTTCTATTTCTTTTCTTTAAGCCGACACCCGAGCTATGTTGATGCTCTTTAAAAGGAGATGCAAGGTGCTTAAAATATTTTTAAGGGTTAGGACAGCTGGAAAGCAGAGAGGGATGAAAGTACTCAAAAATAGTTGTATTATTTTTAGTATAAGCAGATACAGGAGTATGTGTCAAGATTAGGATACAGTTCTGATGTGCTGAGCCGAGTCTGGAGRTGCTAAAAATATGCTTTCTTTTCTCACAATTTTTAGAAGAGACAGAGGCAAAGGTAAGAGGAGAGTAGTGGTGAACCGAAATTTTAATTCTTGTGCTTCCTTTCTGGTTGGGATTTAGCAAAGCTGTCTGTTAACCTCGGTGCCTGCTGATGCTAGCAAAACATACAAGACAGGGTGAGGTGTTATCTGTGGGAATGGGATCCTTCCCACCCCCTTTTTCCTCTTCCCAAAGAAAATCCCCACCAACGTAATCCTTTTATTCTTTTTAACCGAAATGGCTAGCTTTATAGCTGCAAAGGCAAGACGTGCAGGCTCCAGGGCTGAGTGCAGACGGGGGAGTCTGTGTCTGAACGTGTGTGCGGAGAAGGGGGCTTTTAATGCGAAACACATGTGTTTTCAATTGCTATCTGGAGCCAGCCCAGTAGCTGTAACTTGGCCTGACAAAGCCTTATTGAAGTACAGACAGTGTGGTTTCAAAGCAGTTAGAAAAAGAACGGGAATGCTGTTCAGGAAATTCTTCAGGCATGGGCAGGGACTTGGCTGCAATTCTGCTGTTGGAAAATCTGACAGGGGCAGCTCCTGAGCACAGGCCAGGCCTCGTGCTGCTCCGAAAGCCGCGCTGCATCTTCCCCCCAGCCTCCGGCACCCCTCGGGGTTTTCATCTGCCCGCCGAGGGATAGGTAAGAGCTGCGTTGCTCCTTCCCGCTGCAGCCGGGGTGATTCGCCGCCCTTCTGTGCTCGTGCAAAGAGGCTTCTTGCTTTCAGACTGTTGTTTAGAGGAAAAAAAAGTCACGATTGGGAAGTTGTGGCATATTTGCGAAGGGATGGGAGTAGTTTGAGGCTGGGTGGTGGTTTCTGGCTAACTTTGCTCGGTAGTAATTTTGCAGGGAAAGCAACTCCTGCGCTGCGTCTCTGGCTGCGTGAACGCTGTAACCAAATAATGCCCAACTTTTTCATTTTGGGGAATAAGTATGTATATAACCTGAAGCCACCCAAAGGTTGGCTCCGTACCATGTGTCACTTACAGATTTTGATGAAAAATGCGATTCAGTCACGATAAATACATTTGTATGTACATTGTGTTATAGTTGTTTAATGAGTTGAAAGCATGTTTGTCTGGGGGTTGTTTGGCAATTCCTGGTACAGCTATCTTGTGAAGAGAGGCAGTAATTCAGTAATAACCATTGCCTTGTGATTTCTCTGCATATTTTTTTCTGTATTTTATAAAGCATGAGCAAACTGCAACAGACAGCACAGTCAGAAATCACGTAAAGCACATTAGAAGAAAAAACATTAATGTTCTATCTGCAACTTCTCTTCTGATTTGTGTTTCTTTCCCCAAACAACTTAAGAAACATTTATGACAAAAAGCTCCCTCTCTGTTTCGGAGCCTACCGGCTTTAGGCAACGCTCTCTCATCCTTTTAGTTGCAGCATTAAAGCTCGTCTTGCCTTTGCAGAGATATCAGCACCTTATATGGCAACTTATATGTCTTTGGGAGTTAGGGTACGGCGCGTTCGTCAAGGCGGATGGAGGTGTCAGGAGGCGTCCGCCTCGCGTGGCTTCACAAACTTCCCTGCCTCTGCCAGTGCCTCTTCCTCGGATTTTCACAGCAATGCTATCTGATGTGTTGAAAATGCTTTTTAGCCGTGTTTTATGGCAGCGTTGGTTTTTTTTCTTTCAACAAGGAATGAATTAAGGATATTAAATTATACAGTGGGACAGCGCTAAGCGTTTCTGGCTGGTTCATGGGAGTAGACCCACGGTTTGCTTCGCCTGCTTCCAGCAGGACTGCACGTACAGCGCTCAAACAGTCATTCATCTTGGCGATCCAAAAAATTCAGTGACAAGGTGAGGTTTGCCACCAAATGCATCAGATCCAGTATGTGTCAGGGCCAGAGCTTTCTCCCAGTAATGCTGGAGAAGCRTGTGCATAGGCAACTCCAAAGGATAGTGGCAGGCTCAGGCAGAGAGCAAACCCTGCCTGGAAAGAGTGGGAGTCAGTGGATTTGGATCCTTAATGGGAATATTATCTGGTCCAATGCAAACAGATTCTGTGTGATGGAAGGGAAAAAAGAAAGGTGTTTGGGAGCATCTTCTCCTTGCCACCCTATCTGTTTTTTCCTGTGAAAGTGATGGTCAGCTGAAAGGGGTTGGTTTGGGCCAAGTGAGGAATTTGCTGGATTGGGGTGCAGGAAGGGCATCCTCCAAGAGCCATGGATGTACTGTAGCTTCCTGAAGGCTGACAGGGGTGAAGGGAACGAGAAGAAGGACAGAGATGAGCTGTGGAAGAGGGAGGTGTATGATGAAAATGTTGAGGCTTGGTAAGCTCAAAGTTTGCTTTGCAGAAAATACACCTGCGGTGAAAATGCTGTGTTAAATGGATCTGGACTGCTTGAGCCTTTGCAGGCTGCCATCTTACCCTGCAGACTTGGAGGTCTATTGCTTTTCTCAGCAGCTGTTAATTTAGGCACCCAGTCAGCCTATTATCTTCTTCACTGCTAGTTATAAGCTTATTTAAAAAAAAAAAAAAAACAAAAAACAAAACCAAGTTCCTGCCTCTGATCATGCAGCATCCCACCTCCCAAATCTGATCATCAGCGTTGAAGAGCCAAAGAGACAAAGAGACTGGAATTGTCTCTCTTAGCAAGAAGCAGCCAGGGCTGCACTGCCGTACCTGGCTTTAGGGGGGCTCCTGCCCCACRTCTGGGTGAGACGAGCAGTGCAGGTTTTTCATCAGGTATGGGGTCAGTCTGGATCACGGGATGTCCCGAGTGCCCAGCTGGGCTGTTTGCCGTACCCACTCTTAACRGGACCCCAGTGGAGACACAGGTGCCTGGGTGTGAGTCCAGGCAGGACGGGGGAGGCTCTTTGCAATGCCTTGGGCTGGATTTGGTCAAGGGAGATGGTGGTTGCCTCCCTAACTCTGGCAGCTGCTCCTGAGCCTCCCCTTGCCAGAGGTGACCTTTCTGCAGCTCCACCCGGGTCAAATATTCAAGCTTTGCTCTGTATCCAAAAGGACTGAAGAGTGTGTGCATGTGTGGACAGAATGTTATGCATCTGAAGTGAAATTGGAGAGATTTCACTGTATTTTCACTTATCTGTATGCTTCCAAGAGACCTTGGAAGCATACAGATGAGAGAGCCATTAGCACACCGTAATACGTGTATTCCTTCCCCTGGTCCTTCCCAAGAGCAAACTAGAAAGCAAGCGTGCAAACAAGCAAATGGATAAGCACAATAAGCACATCATGTGGAGGGAAGATGCAGCAGAACAAGTTTTAACTTGTGAGAGCAGGATCACTGCAGAGACTGTACTCTGGATTCTGGCACACGCTCAAGCCCACAGTTCTCAATTTGTGCCATGCCGGTTGGATTCCAGCCGTATAAATCCATATTACGATCCTGCTTTGCACATTCCTACAAGCCATATCTCTTTTCTTGGTACTGTGGGGTGAGAGTGTGTTGGGGCAGAAGTCTGCAAAGTATCACCTCCTGTAGCTTGCTTTCTGATTCGAGCTCAGCTGATCATAGCCCTCTTGCTGTTCCCACAGCCTCCTGCAGTCACACCTGCTGCTGGCTATTTTAGTGTAGTTCTCATATTTGTTCATCCTGCTTTGAGACACTCCAGTGGGAAAGAGCATTTATAAACTTGGCACAGATGGACATGGGCTTATGACTGCTTCACATCATCTGAGTGGTGCAAAGGAACCAGTGTGTGAATGCAGCAAAGCCAGTACGGTGTTTGCATGCAGCGTGAATGTATCACTACAAATCGTGGGGCATTTTGTGAAAGACGTTCTTTGTTGACTACCTCRGTACCTAAGAGAACTCACTGCAGAAACTTCTTCTTTGTTGTTAACTTACCTTTCCATATTCTCCTTGATTCTGAAAAAGAAAAATAGAGAGACAAGGTAACTATCACGGAAAAGTTAGAAGAAAACACTCATAAATAAGAAACCAGACATGTTTCTCTTTTCTCAGAGAAGCAATAGTAACGTCATACTGCTCACAGACTCTTGCAGCATCATAATAAAATACCACTTTTGGTTTAGGAGATGCTATTCAGAGATGGAGCTGCCTTTACTTTGTTTTGTTCTGGCAAACTCTAATACGTTTAGGGTTTTGCTGAAAGTGCTCCTTGAATGCAGAGCAGTGATAGAGCAGAGCAGAAGTCCCATGTTCAGCTTTTCGTTCAGTCCGTCTGCCCGAAGATACTGGTTTATGAATGGAGGCTTTTGCAGTGCCTTTATCCTCAAGCACGTTTATTGTCGAAATGCTGTCAGCCCTAGCAACTGGGGAAATTAAGTGAACTCTCAAGATGTTAGAGGTAGGGGGTAGCCTGAAGCATTGGGGGATCTGGATTAGAGATGCTTTACCAGGAGATGAATCCCCAAGGTCTCCCCAGCTGCCTGTGCTGAGTGAGTCCAAGATATCCTCAAGATACAAGACGTAGGAATGGGAAAAGAGGTATTTCCTGGTGGGCCGGGCAGAGCATGCACCGATGGACTGTGCAGACCAAGAAAAGCTTGTTGATGTGCTTATGTTTGCTGGAATCAGGCTAGATATTTGAAGAACCCTACATGTGATGTACCCCACTGATAGAAACTAATCAGAAAAGAAGAAAACATTCCTTAGGATGTTTCCTTCCATTTTTTTGTCTCTCTGGCCATGTATCACATTGCGGTGATACCCGAGAAGTGGGCATTGAGTGATGATGGTCYTCCCAACTCGTGGGAGAGCTGCTCCCCACGTGGAGGGATGGGAACTGCTGACAGAAGCAGAGGGACAATCAGAGAGGGAAGATTTCAGCTTTGGGGACACCCATGGCATGGCAGAGGATGCGCTGGCCACGCRTAGATAGAAGAGCCTGAGTTCATGGCTTAGATGGTGCTGGAGAAAAGTGCTGTGAGATTTAACTACCCCAGCAAGTATTTCATCCTTCAGGCTGTTCCCCAGTGCTCAGCCCTTGCTGACCAAGCTGCAAGTGAGAAGTCATTTTCCAGAGCTGGATCCTTTTATGGAGACCCGGGCTGTGGTCTGACCTGTGTGCGGGGCCATAAATCACTTTTGGGTCATGACGCTGGTGGATTAACAGGCCTGGGGGTGTCAAGCTTGAGAGAGAGTTTTATGGGGAGCGGAGAGGCAAAAAGTCTTGTTGATAGATGGCTCAAAACACGCTTCTTCATGCCAAATTTTGTTCTCAGTCACGCTCCAGAAATGTCTGTTCTTTTGAACCTGGTGGATAGTGTGCACTTAAAAGACAGAGAAATTAAAGAGGATGAATCTGCAGAGCATTTACAGCTAGTGAATACAAGTACAGTGCCTTCCAGTGATATGGCAGAGAGCACCTCTGAAGGTTTTTTAGGTTGTTTTTTTTSTCTCATTTCAGCCCAAAAGAACAGGGTTCTGTTTCAAAAAACAAAGCAAAAGAGAAGAGGATGTCAGTGATGCGGACACAAAGAGAAGGCAGATGTGGGAGATGTAGGTCCAAGGCCCGAGGGAATTTGGACCCCTCTCTCATCCCTAGAAACGTTGTTCCCATCACCATGCTACAGGTTAGCCTGGGGTCGGATGCTCTACCTTTTTCTGATGAAGTTGTTACACCTCGGTTACATGCAAGCAGGCAGGGAGGAGAGATGCCGTGTCGGCTGCGCAGGGCTTAGGGGCTTTTGGTCTGTGCTGTAGCGAGCAGTTTTGATGAGCTCTAGGGCATTTTTGGCAGCAAATTTCAAGTGGGCTCCTAAGAGAGAAGCCGCCTTCCCAGATTGCATCCCCTTTCAGCTTAAAATTGTTCTATTACTAAACATATATCATTTAAGTGCTGATCAAAGAAACCCCTGTGGCACAGAAACATTATTGATTCCTCTTGTTATGCCTCACCCTGTTCATAGCCCTCATTGAGCCTATAAAGCCGGCATGGCCASGGGATGTTACAGCTCCGGTGTTTGCAAGGGAAAGGTGTTTATCCATTCTTGTGCATAAAAAACACTTCTTCTGCCTGATGAATCGTTAATCTGAGTTGTGCGCCCTGAGTGAGAAGCCTTCTGCCGGGGCAGGAGGGATGTGGTGGAAGGGAGAGAGGCATGCAATAAAGATTTGCCATAACTGGTGGGGTCTGATGTGATTTTTGGAAGCTCAGTGCCAGTTCTGATTTGTGATGCCTTTCAGCTGAGCCTGGTTTCAGCCTTACTGAAGGAAAGTGCTGAAGCTTCTTTGCCAGAAGTACTCGGCGAGCAGCCTGTGCGGATCAGAGGACGTAGTGACCTGACTCTTCCAGTGGTCTTAAAAAAAACAAATAAATCTTTCTTGTCATGGACCATATCTCTAAGGTATGCTAAAGCGAAAGGATGAATAGCTTTTCTAAACAGACTGGATTTTGTATCAGGCCCTGTTTGCAGTGTTCATATAGAAGGATTCAGTGTACAGCTCTTGTGCAAAAACTTATTACCCATTTTTTTTGCAGCAGCAAKAATTCCTTGGAGAATTACCCGGGTTCCAGGCTATGCTTTTGTAGTCATGGTAATGTTGTCTGTGGCTAAACTGTGAAGATTTGGCATGCTGTGTTTTTTGTATTGTAAATGGGATTGTACATGCACTGATGGTGGTCCAAGGCTGTGCACGTGTGTCTTTAATCCCTCTCATGTCAGGCAGACACTTTCAGATTTGACTTTTGGAAGGAGTGCTTCTCTTTCCAATGACTATATTTTTTTCAGTATTATCTTTTTGCCACTGTTATGAAATKAGGTGGTTGCTTCTAATATTTTCCTGAAGAAGAAGAAAAAAAAAAATCCCATTAAGCAACTAGTAGCCTTTCCCCTTAGCTCAGTAATGGGAAGGGGGGGTATCTTGCAAATGCAAACACTGGATGTCCTTTCACAGCAATACTGTTTTTTCTGGTGCCTTAGTTCTTTTTAATGTTTGAGTCAGGAGAAGTTGCCAAAATGTAAATTATGACTAGCATACTTTTCCCTCCCACACAGAGCAGATTATTGATAGCGGATATAGCTGGTTCCTCGTGTAGTTGCCTTGCAGGCCGCCTTATTCCACTCGTTTGTTTAACACACCTCAGCACTCTCTGTCCATCATTCTGTCTTCTCTTCCTGGAGACCTACAGTCACGAGCATTTTCTTTTGGTATTCACAATTCAGGGGGGAAATGCTAGCTAGAAATCATCTATAGCTTTAAATGTAGCTGTCTGAGAGTTTGTATAGAAAGAACATGCTATCTACGATTCCCATGTTATTTTCTTGTTATAAATTTATGCTGTATTACTAAGTCATGCTCATCATATGTGTTGTAGTACTTTAGTTGCTCTATTTCTGTTAGGGCAGCTGTGAGCTAAATATTTTATCGGAACCAGAGAAATTCTCAAAATCAGGCTGCTGTCTGGATGCAAGTTGCTATTCGTGGTTATGTTCTGTTCCTATAAATTCTTTTGATGTCTGCAAAGTTTTGCCCCAGCTGGATATGCCATTTTCTCCATCCTAGAGATTGCAAGTGAAGAAACAAGACAAAAAGGGGAGAGAKGGGGCAGGGAAGAGATGAAGAGAATAAACAAGTTTTGCAATAAAGAGATATTTTGAGCTGGGTATTTCATATTGTTTCTTATTGGTCAAACCTCTTCCATGATTTGAGAGGCTTAGAGATGCAATTTATTCATTTTCTCCAAGGGAGGGGCTGCATTTAATATGTGCTCTCCAGGATCCCCTGTTAAAATATTAGGCAATAAAATCCTTGACTGTACAGTAGCTGTGGTTATAATTTCCCCCAGGTAGTGGAAACTCTGTAATTTATTGTTGTTTAAGTTTTCCCTTTGCACAGATCGGAGTGGTTGCAGCAGTGTAAAAAGGACTGTTTTTCTCCAAGTGCGTGTATTTCTTGGTGACCCAGCTCCTCTCTCTGATGAGCTCCGTGCTGCAAAGCCCTCCACAGTTGCTCACTTGGCATCTGTGAGCAAAAATACTGGTGAAGACTGAGTTGGATCTGTTGTAAGCAACTTGTTTTGCTCYGCTTTGGTAAAACCTACAGGTCTGCCTGAGCTTTGGGTGGTTTTGCAGTATAGAGATAGATACCCCAGCTGTTCTGAACAGCAGAAGTGATTTACGRTGAGCCCGCTTACACTATTGAAAGCTGCTCTTTAATGTAGACACACCTTTCTTCCGTGATGTACTTTTAATGCACGTTGGCTAAACCGGCTGAGCCAGCCCGTATTAAGAACAGGTTTATTTGCCGTGAGCTGTTGGCTCCTCCCGATGCGATATGACCATCTGCACTAATTGACGTTGCAGATCTTCACRGCATTAGCTGGGGCTGGGGTAGTCTGAGGTTGTAAATGAGGCATGGTTTGTGGGGGGATGTGAGATCCTTTTTTTAGACCAGCTGAGAAAGCTGGAAAAAGCAGGCGGGCTTGGAGGCGTGGACGGGCTGGCTGAAGCTCGCCTTGTTCTAGTTTTAGTTTAGTGAGCGCAGGCGGCACCTTCGTTCGAAAGGAGGGAGCTCAGCCTGGCAGCRGCCTGCAGATGGGCAGCAGCGGTGCCTGGGGTCTCCTCTCGCGGGTGTCCTTTGCAGCACCGCACTGTTGCACAAGTCTGACCTGCTTTTTCTCCTGGGTGGACTGTAGCCCTCAAGCGTATAAGGGGAAAAAATGCGATGGTTCAGAAACCTGAGAGGAAAATGATAGGAGTACCTAATTRGTTATTATTTTTTAAAATTTTCCGGTTTTCAGCCASTGTTGTGAATTTTGAGTGTGTGGGGTTAACACAGCTGCTGTCATTAGAGGAGGTGGAGACGGGCACCTCCAGTCTTCAAAGGAGCATCGCTGTTGGGATGAGGGCACGGGTGCGAGCACACCAGCCTCTCGGCTAAACACAGCCTTCCTGAATATGTCACGAAGTTGGCTTTGCTTTATAGGTCCGTATCGGGAAAGGTGTCGATGCCTCTGGTCTGAAAAGAATTTAGGGCCTGAATGAATTTATTTAACACCTGAGACTGTTTCAGCCTGGGTGAGGGGTGAAGGCTCATGGAGGAAGGGAGAGGTGGATGATCCTGTACGCTGCAGGTGATAACACCAGGCAGCATTAGAAARCACAGGTCTTGTTGACTTCTGGAGCAGTGAAAGGTAAAAAAAAAGTAACTGGTTCTTCAGGCAGCCCTTCCCTCAAATGTGTGGGCTTCAGCGTTGAGCAGCAAAGATAAAGTGTTAACTTCATCCCTGGTGCAATGCTACTGGAATAAAAGTTATGCCATGAAGAAAGTCGCCTTGCATCAGCCCGCCATGGGCTCTGCACCACCGCCGACTGCATGCTATATTTTATTAGATGCTGGACTATGAAGCTGTTAGCAAAAAAGTAAGGAAGAAAACAGGAAACTAATGGTAAACAAACATAAACTGCTATCAACGAGCATCTAATTTCTACCATTGTCTCATTCTGCCCTCGCGGATCACACTCCCACAGAGAGGAACTCGCATTGTTTCCTCCTGTTACGTGAATTTTGTAATACACCGAATACAAGCGTCAATGCCAGATACCCYGAGGAAGAAGCCCGTGGTGTTGAATCAGTAGTGCAAGAACGCATTTGGTGGTGGTTTATTTGTCTAGAGTCTAAAATGCAAAACATTCAGCGAACTATGTGTTATTAGAGATGATATGATATCATCAGTCTGTGCGTCAAAAAAGTCTGAAAACATAAGAAGCTGATCCCTGGGGGAAGCCCATGAAAGTGGCTTTCGGTACCCCGAATGTGAAGGGCGAGAACGTGAATACTTTCATTTGTGTGCCACAAAATACCTCCATGATCACCACCCCGCCGCTCGCACACAGCCGTTGTGCRGTGGCTGTGTTCCAGACCCCCGTCCCAGCTGGTTGCAATGCCGTTTAAAAGCACCCGTCTCTTTCCATCCACGGCGGGGGCAGCCAGATCCCCAACTGCCGGGAGCCAGCCGGGTACCGGCTGTAGGAGGGGGACAGTGCTCGCCGCAGGGGGCTGTAAAGCAGTTCTTCCTGGGGATGCTGCAGCACTGCTTGCCTCAGCACCAGCTTTCCTTCCTTCCCTCCTCCCATGGTTTTGGCCCCCGGTGTTGTCCTAGTGTGCCATGCCCACCCAGGGTATCAGAGTCCTTGTGAAACCACCACAGGTATTTGGGAATAACTTGTTAGGGATGTGGCAGCTGGAGAACCTTGTGCTTCAGGTTTACTTAGTTGCGAAAGATTGGAGTGTGCGAAGGGAGAAGGGCAAACATTTCCCCTTTGCCTTTTTTTCTTTGGCTGGAAGGAATGATTTTATTTGAGATTTWTTTTTTTTTTTTAAATTAAAGCCTCTGAGAAGTAATATTGTGTCTTCAAAACAAACTGCTGAACTCAACCGCTTTTACCAAACGCATGCAAAATTTTCCCCTCAGAATCCTTAGAGGCCCTGGAGTGCCTGCCTTGCAAAACCTGGGGCGGTGAACAGAGTCACTCGAGAGTGATCTCCATAGGATACCTTTAGACAGTGTGCTTACGTATATTTATAAATATATATATACATGTAACACATAAAATTCTCTTTTGGTATGTTACTGCATACAGTAATCAGAAAGAAAAATAATGCAGAACCAAGATATCAAAAGAGATGCTGCCCRGCTGGTAAACTCTGAAAAAGAAAAAACAAAACCCGCTAAGAGGCACAGACACAAGCAGTTTTTATTATCTGCTTTCTCTTGCCACTTAATACACGTGGTTATTTCTTTGTGATCATTTCAGATGCCTCAGGAACAGTACGCGCACCGGAGCACCATGCAGACGTCGGAAGGACCCCAGGTATACAAAGTGGGGATTTATGGCTGGAGGAAGAGATGCCTCTATTTCTTTGTGCTGCTCCTAATGATTTTAATCCTGGTGAACCTTGCTATGACCATCTGGATTCTGAAGGTTATGAACTTCACAAYTGTAAGTAGGGGTTACCCTGAAAGGCCTGGGGAAGATGAGGGAGGGTGATGGTCTTTCCTCTGGGCATGAATTCAGATACAGCTTCGATAACGGGATGTTTTAGTTGCCATGGATAGTCGTTACTACAGAGAGGCACAAATTTACCCAATGATCCTCTTTTTCTGCTGGAGATGTCTGCAGTATTGCCAAGCTGAGGAATCCGCTCAGCATTGCAAATCATGTTCCTCCTACCTGCTATATATATACATGTATATATGTAAACAATATACACCACCCTCCCCCAATTTTGAATTATAAAGTGTTTTAAAATTAATGAAATATAGGTTATTTTGAACTGGGGTGTGGGAATGGGTTTGAGCCTTTCTCTTACACTTTTTCTGCTCTTCTCTGGGAAGTCGCGAAACTTGATTTGCCTTTTTCTTAGGGAAAATTCATGTTGTTCCGTAATGATGTGGTTCCAGAAGCTTCATGAAGAAAAAAAAAAATTCCAGAGTGGCTCTCTGGTGGTGGTATTTAAGTGGAGCGTATCTTTATCCGCGTTGTGCTGTGGTTGGTGCACATCAGTCCTGCCAGCAGCACTCCCGTGCTGCACAGACTCCCTGGCCAGGCTTAGCTTTCCAGAAGCCCCTAGAAACATTTTGGGCAGCTGTAGTAGGAGGTAGATTGCACTGGGGCAGATGGTGCTTTCTGGGCATCGAGCACTCTGTGCATCACTTGAACTCTGTTCAAACTTTTTTTGAGATCGTAAGGAGTGCCTTGACCTTGAATTGCTTTTAACAGGGTAAGCTTCACCTCTCCTGCTCAAACACACTGAAAGTCAGGGCATGATGAACCAGGCACACCCCACTTCCAGGGCTAGTGAGCCTTTATATATGGCAGGTCCTAGTTTTACAGTAGATAATTTGGCCAAGCAGAGTGAAAATGAAATGATTGGTCCCCTCTTCAAAGCAGTCATTGCCACCTTGGTCAGATGGAATTATTTTAAGATCATCTGAGTCTTCAGGAGAAACTAAGTTTGAGGCTTTAATCCTGGATTTACTTCATGAGAGAGCTGTAAGGCTACTTTCAAGGACTTTCCCAGCCAGGCTCTGATGTGAGCAGCGTGTTTGAAGTCTCCCGGCATTTCTTCCTCTGCTTTCGTCTTGTGAAGCCSTGAACAGCTGTGTCCAACATTATGTCATTAATGGGCCATGAGAAGTTGAGTAAACAATCTCTGACTTACTGTATCCAGCAGACAAAATGGTGTGTCAGGGGAACATGTGGCATTCATTTTCTCTAACCAGGATGCTGTCAAGGTGTGCAGAAGATTGCAATGCATGTGTGCTTAGGGAGCAAGCAATTATAAAGCAGTAATCCACAAAAAGCTCCTGTGAGTGGGTGAAGAGTGAGCCAAACAGGAGCAATTAATCCTTAACCAGACCAGTTATTTAATCTTGGGAAAWTGATGCCATTTCGATACCTATTTTGTGCTGAACTGTGGTCTTTAGATGAATGTAGTTGAAAAGTAGATATTTCTGAGGTGATGGAAGACTTGGTCATATGCTGATCACACAGGCAGTGGTATGGGTATCAGCCCAAGCACAAAATAATAGGATTTCAGATTCCCACTTTTCAGGAATGCAACTTCATTTCTTTAGAATAACATAATCTTGGTATATCAGTCCCGTGCTTTCTGCTATTTGGTGGTGGTCAGTCTACTCTCTACAAGCTGCTTGGGAAGCCAGGTGAACTTCTCTGCTCCTTTCTCCCTTGCAGCCTGCTCCTGTGCATTGCATTTTGCAGGCCATCTGCAGAAGGGTCATCTCCTACGGATACTTACAGAAACCTCCCCCTTCCAGCAGCTCTCTCCACCCCACTAGGATATACACTGGCTTTTTTGGGGGTGCACTGATCTTCAAGCTGATTCAGTTTCTTTAAATAGTCACTTTTACCCTCTGTGACTCTCTGGGGATTAGTCCAGGGTAAAGTATATTTGTATATGGTTTTAGTTAATTCTTATCTTCTAATGTCAGTAGACGATGAACAGCTTTTGGTGATAAAAACCACAGATGGTAGCACTGAATCCTGCAGCAGGAGCTGCTTTATGGTTATAGGCATGGCCACACTAGTCAGGGTGTGTGTCTCTGACACAGCCAATTGGAAATAAATATAAGAACAGAGCGCGTAAAATGTGATCCTTGCCCCCGTACGCACCCATTCATCTCCTGATCTCCTGCTGCTCCTGCAGCCTTGCCAGCTGCTTTGGATCCTGCTCTGCAATCCCTCCTGCACTGTTCCCTGAGGCTGAGAAAACCACTTTGCTAAGTGAATTTTTAGAGGCAGACTTTTATCTCTAGATAACAAATGTAAGAAAATTCTCAAATGAGGAGATGCAAATACAAAGTGTCTTTAATTTGTTCCTCTTCTGGTAAGAGGAGCTGAGAGTCCTTCTGGGGYGGGGGAATGATTCGAGTACTTAGTAAGCAATAGCGGCTGCTTAGCAGGTCTGAGTTACCCCAGTGCTTGCAGAACAAAAAAGGAGGGGAAAGTTTGTAGTTCTGTTCTTGTGGAAAATGTAGTATTTCCAGTATCTTCCCACCCGAGCTCTCCTCCCAGAACCTGAGTCTGTTCAACTCCACAGGACAGTCCTGGCACTTACCAGAATTTAATGAGTGCTCATTATAGCCAATAAGTGCTCACAGTATTTTAACGAGCGTAGCAAACCTGCTCAAGAAAACTCGGGGGTGTTTTAAGTGCTGATAATGGGGAGTGGAGAAGGGAGGAGGAGATGAAGCAAGGCAATCTCAGGGAAAAATAAACCACCTTCTCGTGCATGTTGTAGCAGTACCCATCCACTCCACTTCCACGTCAAGCCCTCAACTCCCTTTCTCTCCCTGCTCCGTGCCCCACTGGCTTGTGCTCCAGGAGACAACTCCTGTAAAATCAAACCATAAGCTTCCAATACATGGCTTTTAACAAGCAAGGCATCACTAACTTACTCTAGGTTTTGCTTTTATCTGAACGTTCAAGGCTTAAACAAATTTATGTGTGGCTATTGCTTCTTATACGGGACTGTCAAAGTGGCGTCATGTTCACGTGGGGCCAGTTGGTCACTGTCTGGTCTATCCTCTGGTAGTCATTCAGGTCTCATGTAGTATTTGATCCTCAATTTGTTTTAAATGCCTTTATCAGGCACAGGCTGTATGAAAAACAGGCCTGGAGGGGACCTCAAATATCATCTGCCTGTCCCACAGCTGGTTCCCATAGCCAGGTCCATTTATCCAGTTCATTTACATCAGCACTGCCCTGCTCTGGGGCTGTGGGAAGCTCTGTGAAGGTTGCTACCTCTAAACCTTACTTTGAGTTTTAAGCCAAACCACGGAATGAATCTGGACCAAAGCCACCAATTTGGGTTGAAGCCCAAATGCACCCTGAAGGTGGCCTAAACCAATTGAGGTAGAAACCACCATCCAGCACTCAACTTTCAGATGATATATAGGTAAAGGGAACTCCGCTTCATTCAGATCTTGGACAAGCCTGGTAGAAATAYGTGGTTTGCACATATTGAGTTTGGGGAGAAAAAGACCTAATGCCTGCGGGCTGTGTATGTGACTCAGCCGCTTAGTCTGCAGGTCCAGCGCAGGCTTGGGCTGTATCCTGCTGTCACGCCTGCGTGGTGGAGGGCTYAACCTCGAGCTGTGCAGAGCTCAACTGAGGCCGGCACAGCCCCCGCAAGGGTTCGTAGGTGCCAATCTAATTACAAGGCTGGAACCAGAGCTCTTAACGACCTTCCTCTTTATGGTCCACCTGCATTAGCATCCAGTGATGTAGCTCTTTAGCAGTAAGATTGCCCATGACTGTGTATATAAGCACATGCATCTTTTATGCTGTATGCCTATGATGTGCTGGGGATCTCTATTTCAGCTATTACTAGTGAGCTTAAACCATTTTTAAAAGCTTCCTGTTTTATTAGTTTCTGAATATTACAACAACAGATGTGCTTACATAAACACAGCAAACCAATATCATCATTTTAAACAGTACAAGGCTCAGAAGGCTCAGGTAATGGGCAATGACAGTGCATTGACTTCTTTCCACAAGGTTAACATACAATGCCCTGTATTTTAAACAGTGTTAGGAGTCTAAGGCATTATCCATTAGTACCCCTTTATTGCCTCTTAGGCAGCAGGAGAACCTCTAAACAGGAGGGACAAGAACCGTGTCCTGTTGTGGCTGCATTTCAATAGCAAACGTCCACCTACTTGTCTGCCCATCAAACCACTGAGGATCCTTTGCTTCTCCTTTGCCCTTCCCTGGTGTTTCTATCCATAGCTGCCTGTTTGCGTGTTTTGGATTGTATGCTYTTTGGGACAGAAGCTGTTTGCATATGGCATCCTATAGTAGTAGTCCTATATATTGGCAGGTACTACCAGACTGTAAGAAGTAATAAATAATATTCTTCCCCTCATCAGTCAACTTGCAAGGCTTGAAATTCCTGGAGAACTATCTWTTAAGAATCATCCAAAATGAAGGCTTCAGAATAGTCTTTGTAAGGAAAATATTCTGCAACTTTGGTATTCAGGAAGCCCTTCATGGGCCAAAGTTAAAATCTTCCTCCGAGCCAGGAGAGCATGTGTTGCTTCCAGATCTGTGCAAATCCCTGCAGACTGCCTGCGCCTTCTGTGCGTGCACCTTTGAGGAAATGCAATGTAGAAATGGGCAGGCAATGACCCGCCTCATTCCATCTTCCTGAGGATGCAGAGAAGGGGGATCTTCCCTYCCTGGCCTGGTCAGGCTGAGGTTGGGGTGCTCCCTGACCACAGCACATGCAAACTCTGTTCTCCTTCCAGAACCATGCAAGGTTTTTTTGAAGGTTTGGGTCCTTTAGCATGAGATTCAGCCATATTTTATGATTTCAATTGAACAGGAACAAATGACTGATTGTTCAGATTTTTCCTTTTTTTTGTTGCAGGCTGCATTCATAGCTGAAGGGGTATGGTTTAGCATCGTTGAATGAAATGTTAGCAATTAGAGAGACAAAATGCTGCTGTAGGTGGCACAAATGCTAAATATCATTATTATCTTGCTTTCTTTATTAAAAGTTGATAAGAAAAATGAGCTTTTAAAATTTGGTTATGAACAGTTATTTCCAATACAATTACTCCCTCTCGTGTGTAAACTACCTGCCACATTTTAATTACAGGAAAAGAGCAGGGTAATAACACAGCAGTAAAGATGGATTAGAGTTAGGAAAGCTCATTGCCCTAACAGGCGGGATTCTTTCATTAATGATTTAAAGGAATAGACTTTGTTCTAAATTTTTTTTAAATTAAAAATTGCCTCAGAATAAAATGACTGTGCAGTTTATATTCCTTCTTCATGATTTCTCTGGGGTCTCTTTAGGTGCAATGGTAAGGCCAACATGGGAAAGAAATCTGATCTGCTTTTCAGCTTCTGCTTTGTAGTGCAACTGTAATCAGTCAACTAAAATTGTTTAGCGYTAGAATTAATATTACTATATCCTTATTGAGGAAAGAGTGAAGTTCTTTTTTTCTATCTCTCTCCCTCGCACACACATGCATACAAAATTGTACACTTTTCCATCCTAATTCATGTTGCTCTATTTATAAAACAAGTGATTGTTTTGAGACTGCTTGCATGACRTGAGAGTTTTGTGTATTTCCTTTCTTTCCTCGTTCACATGGACTGCATCTTCTGATATAAAGATGTTAGTCTTGTAGAGGTCTGACAAGACCAGCAATACTGTGAGTGACTGTACTATTAAGTGAAGAAGTTTCTGCGGGTGAAATCCTTACCCCCTTCAATTTAGTAGGAATCTTGGCATTGACATCAATGGATCAACCTCTTCACCATAACGCTTTTTATTTGTAGGTTTTTTACAGTAAATTCTAATTTCCTTCCTCCTGGATTGAGGAAAAAATGTGTTATGCTTTTCTTTTACTCTTTTTAGAGATCTGAATTTCATTCCTAGAGAGTTTCTGTTTCTGTTTGAAAAGCAATTGGGATTACTTATCTTTTTTTAAAGATACATCTAGTACTTTTTTGCCTTCACTCCTTTAGAGTTTAGAATAATATAGTCAGTTTTAATAGGATATTGCATGACGTTATTACAAGTTTGACCCCTTCATTGTTGCATCCTCCAGTGTCAAGCATTTGGTACTGATGACTTGCTGAGTTATAATGCATCAGTTTCTTCTAGTGCTACACCTTTGAAAACTCAGTCTCTGATAATGTTTCATTTTTATTATCCTAATACCACATTTTCTCAGCCAGCATAAGCGCATAAGACTTTCATCTTCCTTGTTACCAAAAAGCCATGAAAGGACCCCATATTTTTACCTCATTGTCTCYACTCTCTGCTGAACCATTGAATTTTTCAGAGACCTGCTATGGCATTGGGTGTGCCTATAGATAACGTCATGGGAGCAAAGGAAGTAGTGAAATAGTAAGTCTKCCGGTAGTACCCCTAAACCAAGCTGGATATGCTGCACTGCAATTATTTAAGTTTTTCYTTGACTATTACACAAGGCAGCCTGTGGTGTACAGGGTGTTACAACGGCATATGGCCCTTTTCCCTCAAATATTTTGGGTTGGGTTTCCTGAAGAACTGAGGCTTACTTTGATTATGCTTCCATCTCGATGGAAAGGCTTCCAGCTCTCACTTCTCAATTGTTTCTAAGCCACTGTTCATACTCAAGCCATCTGAACAGAAGYATGTGTCCAGGAATCAGGAATATCTCAAACATATTTAGTTTCTGTATTTATCAGAGGTGGAAGAAAGCAATCTTATTTATTAGTATCCCTGCTGTGGAAGAAGCTGCTGCATAAGCTCTGTACTTACTACTCACCAGGAGTGAGAGGTATTATAAATGTCCCCATAGCAGAAAAAGCTTTTATTGGTGCTGTTTTCCTACCAGGCACCTGAGAATTTAGCCCTGGAAGCTAGATACCCAGCATCTCTTGGTTAGTACTACTACTGATCTGAAGGTTGGAAACTCAGCAACACCCCTCTCCTCATACTTGCAGTTCAGTGGATGCATATAGGCACAACATCATCTGGCAGATTTGCTGTATGGGCCATGCTGTCGAGCCTCAATAGCCAGTCTCCTGCATATCTCCACAGCAGGAAAATATATCGCTGCATTAAAAATACACTATGGCTTTGTTTGGCCCCTCCAAGAACAGAGGGACCAAAATAGATGGAGAAGGGAGGAGAGTAGCAGGGATTTGGGTGGTTTGTGATGTGAAGTTGAGCATTTGGTCTCTGGCAAAATGCTTCATTTCCAGGCTTTTCTGCGTGTGAACAGTGTCCCATCTGCTGGTGCCCCAAATCCCYGCTGTGCTGCGGGGAGTGCCATGGGAAGCGTTCTCAGACCGGGAGGAGCTGCTCCACGGTGCAATAGCAGCAGGACCCGGCCAACAGCGAAGAGGGCATGGGTGGGCTGTGCAGGGGGGTGAGTCATAAACTCTTGATCCCAGATCCTGCCTTCTGCCACCTCCCTCCAGAGGGGACTGTTCTCAGCTTCTCTTTCATCTGAAGAAATAAGATATTTCACATTAGCATTCGTCTCAGTGCCAACAAAAGATCTTCAGACTAGCAGTTCTGAAGCAGAGAGAGATTTGTCTCTTAGAGAACATGTAAAAGGTATTATTATAAATGTGCGAAAGAACAAAAACAAGCTCACTGCTAAAATGCCAATAATCAGTTAGTCCTCTGAATAGCTTACAGTCTGATCCCTCCCCATATTCTCACAGTACAGTAGGAGAAATGATTTAATTTGGGAATCCACACAGAAATGATGTGCCAAGCTGAGCTGTAGAGTAAGTTTTCCACTGCTTCTTCTCTTGTTCCTTGTGCTTTTTTTTTCTTCTGAGCTTCCTGACATCCCTCCTGAACTCTCTGCACGGCAGAGAGCATCGACCTTCTCAGCTCTGAAAACCTAGCAGCCATTGCTATAACAGAAATCTCATTCTTCCGAAGCACCTCTTCTGCGCGGTTGCCTGAAGGCTGAGGTGCTGCTTGGAGTAGCYGCCATGCCTCTTTCAACTTGTCCTGGAACTGCAAAGCCATCAGCTTTTCAGAAAGCTGCTTCTTAAAATGTTTCTTGCTGTTTGGTCCTGAACCCCTGCTGTTTTGCATCTTGGGTTGTAGCATAATCTGTGGAAAGGGGATGGAGGCGGCTCTCTCTTACACTGTAAATGACTGTGCAAAGCACAAAGTACTGAGCAGGAGAAACCTTCACCTTCTTTGGGTGAAGCCCCAGCTTGCGGGCTTCCTGCTGCCCATTAGCTATGATAGGCTTGTGTTTGACTAAACAGAAGGAGTAAGAAAAAARTGGCATATTCTCTCTGCGGTTGTATGCATTTACTTTATTTACCTTCTGTAATTGTCGGAACCTGCTCTAAAGACTGACGGTTTTGAGGACAGAATTACAGACCTGTGGTTGTATGGAGTCTGTCTTTCCCCTCCCCTCCTGCAGATGCTATTCTCTCTTCTCTACTTATACACTACCATATCTGATTTGATAGATGTGTTTAAAATACTTGCTGCCATTTCATGTGCCTGTTCTTCCAGAGCTCTGCTATGGAGATGAGCTTGAATATACCATTTGAATTCATCATAGCTTGCATTTTATTCTGGTCGTTTCCACTTCAATTACATCTTCCCCATTACCCATCCTGCCTTCGCTGCCATGGTCAACAGTAAGATGGACTGAGGTAATTAGTTGTATTGAGGCCCGAGTTTCTATGGGACTACACTCCAGTGCGCTTGCATGAAGGACAGCCTGTTAACACTGAAATGATGTGGTTGCAGACAGATTTATAGAAGAGGAATAGATTTACGCAGGTAATTCAGCCTTGACCTCTTGAGTTCTCATTACTTTGCGTCCGCCCAGCACTACTGCCCACCTCTTTCCTTTTTAAATGAGATCCAGTAACTAATAGTGAAATTATGGCAATCTGCTATATGAAATTTGTGATTATTTGCATTTAATTAAAGGCTTCTCTTGAGAAAATGAAGGGCGGCTTAACCTCAGAGAAGCCTCTACATCTCCAGTAATTGCTTCTAATTGAAGTCTTTAGAGTTTCCACCCCACCACAGGAAAAGGAAAAAAAAAAACCAAACCTGAAAAGTTTACTCCCACACACAGCGTCCCTGAAAATTATTTTATCCTTATGCAATTAAGGTGACTGAGGGTCTTCATAAATGATTCTTCAGTGTGGGTTAACCAGCTAAAATTAAAGTTTAATTACTCAAAAGCCTGGCTTGTGGTGTGTTTATGAGAAGTCCAAGGGCGCAGTCCCGAGCTGGCCGTGCCGCGTGACGGTGTCCCCCGCAGACGGGCGCAGGGGGTGCAGGTGCATGTGTCCTGCCTAAGCCCTCCTGGTGGTTTCATTTCCATCAYGGGTTTTTGGTTTTGTACAGTTCTTGCTGACTTCCAATGGTATTTTGGTTATTCTAGAAAAAAATTACAAGCCTTTTGACTTAGTGTGTCCTGTGAAGCACAGGAGAGGGGCTCTGCCAGCTCGAGGTGTGCAGGGCTGAGCACAGGCTTGGGAACATCTCAGATATCTCCCTGCTCCTGCACCCGTACAGGGCCCCGAGGCCACAGGCTTAGTCTTTGTTGCTGCAAGAAGTGGATCTTTCTCATGACAAACTGTTCATAGTTTGGCAGTTGGTGTCGACACGGGATATGGGCTTGGGCAACCTTTCCTAGGATGCTTACCAGCGCCTTGCCCCGGTAATCCTGTGCGTGGAGTGCGCCCCTAAAGCAGGCATGACATTTTATAAACCACCCATCTGTGGCGTGGGTGTTAGGACCCAGTCCTGCGCCTCTGGCCAAGGTGCCGGGGTGCCCGTTTGGTGCAGAGGGGTGAGCTGTGGCCGGAGGGTGGCGGGAGCCTGCGGGTGCCGTGTCTGGGGAGGAGCCCCGCACCTCCCGTTAGAGCCACCACCTCAGGCTCAAGCGTGCGGCACTTCAATTACACGTTCTCCCTAATTATGACTATCAGCATTTCCGTGCTGCTTCTGGCAGCACAGTCACTCTGATTGCACCCTTCGGCTCTATTAAAATCCTTCCTTGTATTACAGATCTGAAAACAGGCATGACGAAAACAAAAGTGTATGTTGTAGCAGCAGACATGGCCATTTTCTACTGTTTATTCTCGCCGCTGAAGATACCGATGTTGAAAAACATGAGCGTTCTGCTTTCCTGTATTCTTACATTGTTCATTAATGCCTTGTATCACAYAAGTCAGCAGGAATATGCGTCTGATTTCTGCTTTTTATTATCTTGAAGGTTCTCTTTAATGTATGCTGAAACACATAAAATGTCTAGATGGACTGAAATCTTTCAGAGTGACCTCTTAGAGGGCTACAGGTGAGTCAAAAATGGAAATGTCATTGTTTGTCAGCAGTAAATTTGTCATATTTTTTGAAATTGCAGCTACAGTTAAATACATGAAAACATGTGTGACCTGCCTCTGTTATTTCTTAGCAAGCAAACAYGCTTGGCAAAGTGCACCTCTTCATTTTAGGAAAAAGAAAAAAAAAAGTGCTTTAGTTCTGTATGCAGAGCCCTGAAATACTTGTATTTCGTGTAGGTGCAAGTCATATAGACGTGTGTAGATGCTGATTTTGATTTACATTATTTAGTAGGGTGGTATTGTTTCTGACAACAAATATTTAATCTTTTAAAACAAGACATTAAAGAATTTTGTTCTGGAAAACTAGGAAATCAAATGCCTTTTACAGTCTTTACTTCCCCTGCACGCTAGAAAGGGAATTCCTGCTAATTATATAGTTGTGCACACAAACCACTTCTGAATCAAGCACTTATTTACAGAGAGAGGTCATCAGCAGAGACTGATAGAAGGTTTGCAGCAAAGCCTTGGATATTGTCAAGGGGAGGAACCTTAGCCTGAGCAGCTGATGGCTGCGTTGTAGGAAGATTGGGTGGATCTCAGCAATTCTGCTGTGGTTTTACAGAAAACTGCATTGTCTAGAAGGGACAACAATTCAGTTCACCAGCAGGTGTAGATTTGAAGGCAAATTTCATCTTTATTTGAAGTTACTTGTCAAGATCTATTGACCAAAGATATTTGTCTTTGTTAGTATTACAAATTATTCAGTCTCATATGGTGCCCAAGAAAAACCCTGTACGTTACAAGGCAGATGTGTTTAATTCCTTCTTCTTCCCAGTGGCGCTACGTTTATTGCCATTGCACCTTTCTTCTAATAGGAAGCTTTTCTGCAGAACAGTTTGCCTTGTCAGTCCTCTTTTCTTTGAGCTGAGAATGAGGAGGTTTTACATATTCAGGGCTGAAATAACAATTCTCTGCATGGGGAGACTGAGGCCAGCCAGAGACGCTGGTGCCACCGTTGCGCTGGTGGTGTCGGGAGCCCTGCGAGGCAGCGGGAGCCGGGGCATCCTGGGCTCCATCGCCCACGGGAGCAGCGCCGTGGTCACGTTTCCCATCCTCCCAGGTACCAGCCCGCACAACTCACTGTAACTCATAAGAAATTTGCACTCGCCAAAATGGAAGGCATTAAAATACTCCTGTACAGGAGCAGTCTGCACGAGGGAAGGTCTTTACGCTTTGGGGGAAAATCTGTTCTGCAGGTGAGGTCAGAGCCTGGGACTGGGAAGGCAGTTAATTCCCTTTTCCCTGGAGAGTATGCTAAATAAACACGGAGTAGCCAGTCATTTGATGGATGACTCGGTTCTCCTCTGACAGGCGTGTAAATCCATGGCATCGCTTCTGGGTTGCACAGGTATAAATGAGAGAAGAACAGGCTGGCAGCATACGGCTCCGGAAGGCAGGCTGCAACRGAAAGGGTTTTAAAGTTTGAAATATAGACAGTATCTGGGCAACTGGAAAGAAGCCTGTGTCCTGGTTTTGAGGGTTTTTTTGTTTGTTTTTTTTTCTTTCACCCATAGGGATCAAAAGAGACTGTTGCTTTGGATTGGTAATAATCTAGAGGGTGACACCTTAAATGGATTTCACTCACCTATTAAGTTTGTCAGTTTAAAACAAATACACAGATATTGTGAGAATTTATGCAGTACAAAACACAGGCAAGGACCCAAGAGAGCTGTGTGGATAGAAATAGCTACCAACAACTACAAATATGTGCTCTGAAGTCTTACAGAAGCAGGCTCCCAGCTTTGGAAACATGGCACATGAGCCTGAAATGGTGGACAATTGTACGTGAACCCCAGTATATGAGAGTGAATTAATCTGTTGTATTCATTTCTTCCTTTCCTTTTCCTCATTTTATATTTTCCTGTTCTTAAAATTAATCCATTCAATAAGAAATGTGAAGTTAAATGGCTAAATTCACTTGCTCGGTCACAATTACCATGATGTTCGTATTGGATGAGCTGGCTGAAATGCTTATCGAAAACAAGAGATTGTAGAGAGATGATGAGATTCATGGTGGGGAAATGACCACCATTCATCCAAAATGTTTTCAGAAACAGCACTGGGAAGGGAATACACTGGTGCAATCTGTAGTTCTTGTTTTTGTTTTAAAGGTCTCTAATGAGCCATGTGTGCAATGCATTTCACCCTGGGAAATCCCACTGAAATCTGGCACTTGGATTTCATTTCTTGTGCTGCTATATTTAGAGCAGAAAGCAGATCTCCCAGCGTGACTCCTTCTGGCTTATAGAAGCCCTGTGAATTGTTTTAGTAATATACACTAATCGGTTACCAAAGCTGCCAGCCCACCATGAAAATCCTTTGAAACGATAAAAAGTGGAAGCRGAGCAGTTGCCCGTACTTTCAGGCTGCAGTCACGCGGCAGAAGCCGGTCGTCGTGTCTGTGCCATGGGGATGAGGGTCGGATGACCTTGGTGGATGTGGTGTGGTCTTCGTTACTGTGGCCTGTTGCTCGATCACTGTTTTTATGCGCCTCCTTTTTTATCCTATGGATAAGGAGTCAGATCAGAGGTACCTCCATTGAGTTTTAATGAKTAAATTAGAGTTTTTAAAAACTTGCAGTCGATGGTAGTCTCAGAGTGTGCACGTTCCTTCCTCACTGTCCATCCATGTTCACTAGTAAAAGTAACAGGAGGTCTGATGTATTTAATTTAATAAGTTCCCATCTTTCGTGACCTTAGTTTCATTAAAAATCATTCACAGCCGTGCCAAGTCAGGCACTGAACATCATCTTGTTATAATCAAAGGAATGAACCTTCCTTTTCAATACAATATTTTTCCTGTGCTGACGCCTGCCAGCCCATCTGTACCCAGATTTCTGCAGTCAAAGTGCCTGGATGGTCCAYGCCTTCTGTTAAAGAAATGTTGTGGCATGGATGTTTAAATTATGGGGAGGGGAGAGAGGTAATACACATCACTGTTTGCAGTGTAATGTGAGAATATGGCATTTTTATATTCAGGTATTTATATTCAGGTATTTCATTCCCTTTCCATGTTTGTCTGTATAGGAAAAAAATCTCTAAAACTTAAGAGCAATGAAATCACTATGGCTCGGTAGAATTGACATTCAAAATCTACTAAATTAAGCAGAGAACATGTCCATCCTAGCAGCTTTTTGTTATCTTTCACAGTTCTTTGATAGGGATGTAATTTTCTGTAATCACTCAGAAAGATGGCTGGATATTTTTTCTATTACATTCTRAAGGACTTAAACCTTTTCTGGCTTACCTTTGCTATTTTTCATGTTTATATACAACAGTATAATGCATCAGCATTTTTATATGTTTCCCGTATAAAAATGAGCCATGCTTATAAAGGCTGTCAGACTTTCTATTCCGCAGAATAACTGGAGCACCACTGTAAGTTGACACCAGCCTAAAAATCACATATAGATGCTGAAATGTCTTATTTTATGGCCCTGTTGCTATTTAATAGCTAAGCTGTGCCCTTTTCTTAATTTACTGTCGCTATCCAGAAGTACATTAGTGTTGGGGATGCTGCTGCAGAGGTCCCAGGGTAGCTCTGCTGCTTTCGTGGGTGCCCTGAAGTCAGCGAAGCTGCATATTGGCTAAGGAACCGGCCAAGCTGCGATAATTAACTGGTGAGTTAGAAATGGTAAGGAGACCAGTCTACAGTGCTTTAACCTTCTTTCAGCAGGTTTCTTCTGCCAGGGATTGGAATATAAAATTATTACTTTTTGCGCTCTCCTCTGTATTTAGTCTCAGGAGGTTTCTGATAGGTTTTGGCTATTAAAGACAGAAGTAAATGCCTAGCTGGAAGCTATCTGGCGTTCATAACCTTAAGCTATTTAGGAAATCAGAAAAGCTGAATAGATTCTCCGCCCCCCCCCCTTTTTTTTTTTTTTTTTTTTTTTTAAAGAAGGCTGCCTGCCTTTCAGGTGAATTCCACTCAGGATGATAAATGATGTCTGAACTGAACCAAAATGTTCCTAATGGCCCTAGTCAAAAGGCCTATTACAGGATGTCTAACTCACTTAAATTCCTTTCTGTTTTAAATCGTTAATGATTAAGTATTTTAGGGCTAAAGTGATATGCACTTAAAGGGCACTTTGCTTTAAGGTTAGCCAAACTTAAAAATGAACACCTGAACTGAGGTATACAGACTCGCTCAAGTGACCTCCTTCTGGCAGTGGAATC
The DNA here is from genome assembly GCA_030449065.1 of Oceanodroma leucorhoa. NCBI lineage: Eukaryota > Metazoa > Chordata > Aves > Procellariiformes > Oceanodroma > Oceanodroma leucorhoa. The sequence continues at coordinate 8,377,839 of JASVER010000039.1, read as the reverse complement.
AGGATATTGTCTCTACAGGTGGGTAGTTTTGTGGGGGTATTTGCAGGACGCTAGGAAGGTTTATGGAAAAGGAAATGGAGGAACATTTTTGGAGCAGAGAGAAACAGCAGCTTTGGCTTGCCCTTGTGGTTTTTAAAGCACACTTCTGATATTGCAGAGAGAAAGTTTATTTGTATTTCATTACAACGTTTGGAGAAGTAAACCATGTGGTGACATAACGGACATTTTCCCAAAGGAACAGCTGGTAAGTTGTAAGTCACCAGTCCTGTACTGACTTACGCAGTTACTTGCTTTTAAGCATGGAGTTGCAGCAATGAAGCAATGAAATCTGTCTAGTAATCACAAAGATTTGGACCCTTGTCCAGTTCTGTGCTGCCGCCTGCCCTGCTGCTGACCTGTGGGTGATGCCACACGCTCATCTGTACAGGTGTGGAAATATGCAGTAGATACCTGTTCAGTATTGTCAGCTATAGGAACTCCTCAATTCTTAAATTTTTAATCATAGGTTGGAAAAGACCTTTAAGATCATCGAGTCCAACCGTAAACCTAATGTCTCCTGACAGTGAATCACAGAAAATTTCAAGTCACTTCACATAGTATTGGCACTTACAGAACGTGTGTACCCAGAGCAGCCGTGCTCATGTGGATATTAATGCCTGCAGGTCCAGTTTTGCTTTCATTAGGCTCATGGATGAGTTTATTGGACTTGAAGTTTGCCTTCTAATCCTTTTCCGTGAGTGTCATCTGTATGCTGATTCAGCGATTGCACACACTGTCTACTGCTCAAGCAAAATCAGGTGTGACCTTAAGGTCCAGTATCTGTGATCACACGCACATCTCCTTCAGCCAGGGCATTGATTCGGGGCAGCAAGCAGCACACACACAAGCAGACACTGAGCAGAAATATCAGGATTGGCCCCGTAATAAAACGTATGTGCATGCCTGATGTATGCACATAGAAGCGGGTAAGCTTGAAGAGAAAGCTGGAAGAGCATGTTTTCCAAAATTTCATAAATTGCTCCTGGTGGTCTACAGACAGGTTGCAGGCATCTAGGGCCATAACACGGCCATCTTCCGTCATTTTATTGCAGAATAAAGGATGTATTCTCTATAAATTTTGAAATACTCATTTTCCTTTGGTTTTTCCCCTCTTGATGGTGCAGCTCCCCACTGGGGGTTTTAAGCAAACATTGTTCCCAGCTTGTTTGGGATGCTGTTAATGTGAATTCCTGGCCCAGTGCACTGCAAACATCTGGCTYCTTCAGAATATTTCTATTCCCCACTGCATCGCTTCCCCTTTGATATCTGATGAGTCAGCAGGTCTTTAATTGCTGTTCATCTTAGCTGGGAGTGCTCTCSTTCAATATGTTAAATATTTGATTGCCCCAGCTTTCCAGATAGAGCAGGGCACACATGGGGATGAACAAACTCCCGATGCAAAACCTGCTGCCCTCCAGATGGGAAGCTTGGGAACTCAGCTCGAGGCCGTGTCTGGAGCCCGTGGGGGCTGTGGGGAGCCGTGCAGGCCAGGTGGCTCAGGCTGCTGGGAGGCAATTTGGGATGGCAGCAGCCGTGGGCAGGACTTTCTGCGGGAGGCTCTGCAAGTCGCCTGGGAGGTCCCTGCGTGGCCAGGAGGTGAATGTGGCAGCGCGCTGTGCTCTCGGCTGCTCCCAGGACTCCTTTTTGTTCTTTTTTAAGGAAGCAATGTAGACATACCCAGTGGGGTACTCCTATGCTTGGTGGATTGTGGAGTGTGCCTTCAGGGACTCAGTAAGATGGGATATTATAGCCAATAAAATTATCTTCTTGTAACTTTCCTGAATATTATGCATGCATTTCATACTCACTGAGCTGAAATAAGGGCACTTTTTATAGCACTTTCCAAGTATCTTAAATGAATGTGTTGTGTAGGGACAATCTCTTCTGTCTTGCATAAGAAAGCCTGGCTTCCCGGTGAAGCTGTTATTGGCACTGCCACCGGGCAGAGTTGGGTCTTCAGCCTTACRAGCAGCTCCCTGAGAGGAGATATCCAGTTCAGCATTCACAAACATGCGGTACCTGCCCACRGAAAGCTGGGACTTGCTGGCTGTAAATGCCTCTGCGCTTTGGGGCGGTATTTCTCCACATGATGCTGTGTAGGAGCGTGCAGACTCTCACATCATGGCAAAGCATGAACATCCTGAGGATCGTCAGCAACGTAGGTTTGAGGCAGCTGCAATGCAGTCTGTGGAGGAGAATATCCCGAATGTACCTCCCTGCCTGTGGGCTTCATATTCCTCTGAAGTCTCACTGCCTCTACGTTTCTAGCGGAGCACAAAGTCGTATTAGGAGTAGCATATAGAGGAACACGGAGGGCAGTGCGCACTTAGCACACACATTCAGTCACTTCACTTGTGGGTGGCACTGGGGAGAAGAAAGAGCTTGATCAGAATAATGGGAAAAGGAGGAGCCCTACAGCCTCACTTTATTAATCTTATTAGCCTGGTCCTAATGTAAGAGAAGCTGCTGCAATGCACACGCTCAAGCAATGGCATGAAAAAAATTTCCCTCCCACTGAGTCAAAGAGAAGCCATCTCACTCCCACCAAAAGGATGAAATAAATGTAGCTGCTGTTAAAGCAGAGCAGTGAACACCAGAACTATCATTTTGTACAACAGGTCTCTTAAACGGACCTTTAGACTAAGAAAAATAGGTGCAGAATAAAATTCTGTCCTGAAGCGAACTTGGCAGTGCTGCGGCGGTGAGACGGAGGAACCCTATGAATAGATAAGTGKTATTTTCCCACATTATTCTAAGTGCCCACTTGCTGAACAAGTGGAGCAGAAAGTTCTCGGTGGATGAGGAATGGGGAGAGAATAGTCCATCCGCCTGGAGCCTTGACTTCTGCCAGGCCATTAATATCAGGGATGTTTATGACCTTCCAGTCAAGCAAGGGAGAATAACTCATCAGCAGTCAGGTTCAATCCAGCTAATGTTTCCAAGACTAAATGCATACTTGCAGACCGGATCTGATTGCCAATTTTATGGTGAACCCTTTCTGTCGTTATAATTTTCAGTGTTTGGGCCGCTGCAGGTTTCAGGCTCCCTAGTGTAAGTTATGGTGCTATATGCAAAGAGAAAGCTGGCAAGAAATGTGGGAGAGCTTGAAAGTCTTCCTTTGCTCTGAACAATGCAGAAAATTGATGCTACAATGCCTTGTGAAAGCCGTCCTTCGTTCCAGTATCTGGATTCAGCAGATGCCCTCGACGTGAGACAGTCGCCCTTGCGTCCCCTCAGCCACATGGAGCTCTCCAGGAGCTCAAAGCCGGTGGACTGGCCTGGACTATGTTACGTGACTGGTGGGACAGCTGATTAGTGAAGAAGACACTATGTGACCTTGGCCATTGTTGCTCCGTGGCACTGCAAGGCTTTATTTTTTGAAGTATGATACGCACAGATTTGTCCAGTATCTTCATGAATGGAAACCAGTTGATGGTCCGGTCCTGTCCAAGGTAACTGAGCACACAGGAAAGCTTAGTGAATGCTAGCTTTAAGCACAGGCCAAAGCTACAGGCTTTTACAGCAATAATACATACTGTGTTCTAGATTGGAAAATCAGGGAAAGCGTTTGCCACTGTACACAAACATCTCAGCTCTCAAGAGTGGATTTGTAATGGAGGTGGGYTTCCAGTCACCTACTCAGTGCCCATGTCAGGGAAGATTTCCATAGAGCCAGTTTACCTGTCTCCTGTTGATAAAAATAATTGGAATTATTGGACCTTTAAAGCCGTGGAGAGAGTAATGGATGACCAGCTGCACCTCAAATGAAAAAGTAATCTGTGGAATAATTACTGCCAGTCAACCTGAGCCCAGTTGTGAAATATTAATGGGTTGCTTGATCAGTCTATACAGAGCTCTCAATCATCCTCCTAGAGAGCAGCACAAACCCAGCAAACGGCTCAGGATTTGTAGTCAACCAAATTATTGACAGGGGCAGAATAACATGTTCTAATGTGGTATTTGCTATAAGCAAGTGACAGTTATTGGATCCTAATGGAAAACTTTTTCTTAATATTTATAAGTTCAGAGATGATCTGTCTTACACCTCTCRAAGCACCCACCATCTCGTGGTGGACAAGCAGTGGCAGCCTTGTGCTCTGCAGGTCTGTGCATCGCCTGCTGTAAAACTYAGCAGCGTGTGACAGTCTCAGAGAAAAAAAAATTGAACAGAGGGCTTTCTATATTTAACACTAACCCATGCGCCTTAGAAAATGTTTGAACAGAATGTATAGAGCTCGTAAGACTGACAAGAAGTGAGCTGCCACCCTGATCCAGCAAAGGACTGCACTTCAGGCATGTGAACAGTCCCGCTTGCTTCAGAGAGACTTTGCATAAGCTTAAACACTTCGCAAGATTGAAGTCTACTGAGTAGGAGTTCATAAATAAAAAGAGAAAGCTCTGCACCAGATTTCTCTTCCTGAGCCCTTGAACTTAAGGGAAGTTCAGCTTCAAAAYGGGAAGCCAACCAGGGAACGAACACAGGCTGCTTTGATTAGAAATGCTGCAAAGTTTTGATCGTGCCGTGAGATATGGGCTTCATGCTGCATTTGTTAATGGGAATGATTGTTTCTTTGGTGTCTCTTCTCTGTCTATCTTCTCCTGGTCCCGGCAGATCTGTGCATCTCAGTCTTCATCCTCTCACGTTGCCTGGACGTGGGAACAGGACAGTGCCAAACCTTGGAGAAAAGTCTGGTTCGTCTCTGAAAGGGATTTCAGGTTTGTGATTGGGATCTGCCTTCACTATATGTTGCAGAAAAGCAGACAAATCTGAGCAAGAAACATGATGCAGGTAGCCTAGTGGGTGTGAGGGAAAGCTCTTCCCAATTTTGTGTGAAGGTCAAGTAGTGAGTGGAGGAAGTGGACCGAAACCATGRCATGTCCTCCTTTGTTCTGTCTGTCCTATGGAGTCAGGGAGAAAAYATTCCCTATGTAACATGAAGGACTGTGACCGACTGGCCTTCATGGGCTTTGTGGGCACAGACRGTTCTTTCTTTGGACAGTGCCAGAGTAGGATGTACGTCCATAACAAATGGACGCTGAGCAGAGAGAGACAAGAAGGCATCAAAACCTGCCTGTGTCCCCAAGGTGGGTGTGGGGGACTGTTTCTGTTATCGGTCTATTTTGATGTCTAATTGCAAGGAGGAGGGGAGTTCCTTAGTGTCTTCTGAATAGCCAAGAGAGAGAATTAGGATCATTCAGAAAATAATTCAGGGCACCTAAGTTATGCTTCTGCACGGAATGGCACTTGGAGGAATGTATCTAGCCACCTAATTTAAGCACGTAAGTCAGATCCTAAATTTAGTTAGTGTGAATATTCCCAGCGCATCAACTTCAGAAACTTCTTTTTAAAACAAGAAAATTCTGATCTCAAAACTGACTCTTTTCACTGCAAGAGTTGAAGGACTTGGATCTCTGTAGTCACCCTGTACAGCTTTGAATTTGGATGATTTTTGACTCCCTGAGAAGCCAGTGGCCCAGCCATCACACAGGATAGCGCTGGGGTTCCCCTGCTCCCTGCAGCTCTGCAGCTGGCCTTCTGTGTAACCTCACATCATTGCTCTGGGCCTTTTTTCTCCTTCCTAATCCCCTGCAAATTGCCACTATGAGATTTTTTGGAAGGGACGGCTTTTGTGTAATAACGTGCATTATTATTATTAGGTTTGTAATTCTTATGTTTATATATATCATAGCAAACCTAGGCTCAGATTTCAGTATTAACCAGTAGTCTCCAGCCTCACTAGTCTGTTTGGTTGAATATGGAGCAAGTAGTACAACACAGACACCTTTGCTGTTCTGGGCAACGTGGGTTAGAGGAACAGTCTTCCAGTGTCTGCAGGCAATGTCAGAAAGCCTGTTGAGCCACATGTTTGAGATGACTGCTCTAGGTATTATTGCATTATAAATAGCAGCTAATAATAGTAGCATAACAGCAAGGTTCTCAGCTGATGTAAATTGGAAACTGTAATTCTGTAGAAGTTAATGGAGCTCAACTGATTTACACTAGTTGGCTGTCTGGCCCCTAGCAAATGATTCTAAATCTGATAAAATTAAATGAGATTCAAAGCTCCCTCATATAAGAGAATATTAAACCCTATCTTTGCTGTCAGACTTCTGCACGGCTGTCAGGCTTTGTAGCTGAGGTTTTAAGATCCTGTTTTAAGTTCTTGATTTTATTATTTGATATTTTTTCACTTCTCTCTCTTTTATTTTGTTTAGTTAGTTAAATCTTTACTTCCCAAAAAGAAGAGTTAGAAAAATCACCAATTTTGATGGATCATTAGGTGCCATTTGTTAGTATTCACAAGTTGTTGGCAGAGATCTTAAAGCCATTGAGATTTGTGCCCTTTAATTTCAGTTCAAAATGCAAATAGACATTCAAAACATCTGTTCAGCATCCATGTTGGAGAGGTCTGCAGCCTCAGTGTTTTCCCCTTGTTCTCAGTAAAGTACTGTAACTTTTATTTAATATGACTGCCTCCAGCCTATAAATTAAAAAAAAGGCATGTCTGCAGACCTGGTGAAGGTAAAAACTGAGCATTGGATTAGTTTATAAGCTCTCTTTACTGTTGTCCAGCTTGGATGTATTACAGGCTGTTGGTTGATGTGTAGCTTGGATCAACAAGGTCCTAGGGAGGGTTACGCAGTGGTCAGAAGTGCYGAGCTGGTTTAGGAGAGGTTCATCCGTTGAAGATTTCTTGCTTGTCTCAGGTCTACTGGCATAAATGCACAAATCGTTCCTTCTCTCGGTTCTGTCGCAAAGATCCAAAGKAGCTTAAATGCTTTTAATAGCAGGTTTTAGAAATCCAGACTGGTTTGACAGAACTGGGTCGAGGGATGGTTGGGTGTGCTGTGCCCTGCCTGGGGCTGGACCGAGGAGCRACTGAGTGTGGGTGTGAGGTGGCGAGTTCAGAATCGCTCGGCTTTGTACAGAAGAGCACACCTGACCGCAGTGTCTGTTCAGAGGAATATATTTAGATTTGCTGGTTTTGAAACAGAAACCTAACATAGCGATTGCCCTGTGAGTCACTGTTGCACTCTTACCTGTATGCCTGAATCAGAGCAAAGTCCCTTGAAATGAAAAAGCTACAATGCAAAACTTCCCTGAGAATTAGGACGACTGGAAGCAGCCGCAGGCAAGATCTCTAAACAAGTCCCAGRAGTGAGACTACTCAGATGGGTGGAAAGTGCCTCTCACTTGAGGCCATGCTGCTGTGAATAGTTTTGGGCAGCTTCCACAGATGTTGATGTGAGATAAAACACTAGAAGTTTGTTTGAGAACAAGTGTAAAGTTCAAACCATAGATTTGTTTTCTCCTCTAAAGCAGAAGGTAAATGAGATCATCAAGAAGATCTCTGCTGAATTTGATTAAAATGTCATATGTGTTTAAAAATTCATGGCACAGACCCACAGTTGCTCGCGGACACACACAGGGTGCTATCATACAGCCYATGTTTGTTGTAGTAAACCAGCATTAAAAGTTACTTCTGTCCTTGTTTGAGTTAGAAGGTCTTGGTGCAATTCTTTTTATCCAAAAACTTCCTCCCTGAATTCATTTCTCTGCTTCCCATTGTGTGATTTCTATTTGATTCATTCATAAAGCTGAAATCCAGGGTAGACTTGGAAAAGCAAAAAAAAAAAAAAAGTGTGATTCACATATATTTTTCCTAATTCTGGCAGCGAGCTCAGAAAATCTGCATTCTTTGAAAATACAGAACATTGGATTTCCTGAGGCATCAAAACATCTCTAGTGTATCTTGCCATAAATCRGTAATGGCATCCCAGTGCTGGCGCGGCTCCTTCATGGGAGGGAGCAGACTCCACGCTCTTGGTGCGAGCAGCAGTTGCAGGAAGGACCGTGTTTCTCTTGAGACCCTCCTAATGTTGTAGTTTGTTGGTGAGCAAAGTTTGTAATTGCTACAAGGTAATGAAGAGTAAACAGCAACAAAATATGTATATRTAAAATAAAATGTTGTGTGCAGATCTAATGGAAGATAAACCCTGCATGGGTCGCTAGAAATTATACGTTACTAGTTTTTGTAAGACTAAGCAAAAATGCAGTGGCACATTGTGCTAAGATCGTTGAATTACTTTGTGTGAATAAGGGTAACAAGATTTGGACAGCACTAGGATGGAGGCAGGGAAATTAATTTTCTTGGTGTGCTGCCTGTAACTTTCAAACAATTCTGGGAGACTCCCAATAAGGGCCGATGGGAACAAAATKATGTTAACCAATCTACGAGTAAACTCCGGCTCGGCACTCCACTTGTCATTATTCAATCTGTCCTGACGAATAACACAGATAAAAGGATACTGGAGTCCCATGATGCAGAGGACTGATACACACAGTGAATCGTAATCAAGCCAGGGAGTCATTTTTTCCTTTTTTTTATTTTTCAGGTAACAGAAGCAGTTACCAGCTTTTAAGTGGCATCATAAATTATTTCTCTTTTGGCAAAAATGCTTATTTGCATCTCATAAAGGAAATAATCTGGTCTTCTGAGAAATTATYTGAGTCGTTTTAGTGTACATTGTTATTTTTTGTTTAGCCAAGCTCTGGGCCAAGTGTAATTTACTTGATATTAATTAGTCCAGAGCTGTGAAATGGGCATAGAGGGRCAAACTGCTTTTGTGCTGTATTACCTGATTTTTAAAAATGAATCTACAAGTCGCCAAATCTCTCTCTCATCCTGTACTTCAGATCAATGCAAGTCCAAAGGTTTGCTTTTGTCATGGTTTAACCCCAGCCGGCAACTAAGCCCCATGCAGCCACTCGCTCACTCCCCCCGGTGGGATGGGGGAGAGAATCGGAAGGGTAAAAGTGAGAAAACTCSTGKGTTGAGATAAAAACAGGTTAACAGGTAAAGCAAAAGCCGCGCACACAAGCAAAGCAGAACAAGGAATTCCTTCACTCCTTCCCATGGGCAGGCAGGCGTTCAGCCATCYCCAGGACAGCAGGGCTCCATCACGCGTGATGGTTACTTGGGGAGACAAACGCCATCACTCTGAACGTCCCCCCCCTTCCTCTTCTTCCCCCAGCTCTATATGCTGAGCATGAYGTCATATGGTACGGAATACCCCTTTGGTCAGTTGGGATCAGCTGTCCCRGCTGTGTCCCCTCCCAGCTTCTTGTGCACCCCCAGCCTACTTGCTGGTGAGGMCATGTAAGAAGCAGAAAAGGCCTTGGCTCTGTGTAAGCACTGCTCAGCAATAACGAAAACATCCCTGTATTATCAGCTGTTTTCAGCACAAATCCAAAACATAGCCCCATGCTAGCTACTATGAAGAAAATTAACTCTATCATATATATCATATATGTATATATATAATTTCTTTATTGCTAAATATACTAAATATATTCCTAAGCTAGACATTGCCTCTAATTCTTGCATACATTTTAAGAAACCTTTTTTTAGAATTGTGTATAATAGAGGTATTACAAAATGCTTTTCGGACTTGTAATGCATCTCCAAAGACAGGAGAAACACATTTCCTCTTACTCCAACCGCAGTACAAGGACTCCTGTACCATCTTCCTAGGGTGGGAAGGGAAACAATAAGAGGTCAAAGCACAGCACCTAGAAATCTGAGTAAATTTTCTTAAATTTATTTCTGGGTAATTTTTCGTGGAGCATCAGTTAACTGTCGCCATGAACAGGCAACATTTGGCATCCTTATGTGCTGGTGGTGTTCACTAAGCTGGCTTCGGCCATCAGCTCTTGCTGCTCCCTTCCCTCCGGCTATTGCCTTGAACCCTGTCATGCAGAACGCAGCTCTCCGGAGCTGACCCTAGGGAAATAAGATACTCCGTTGAGGCATGCAGTAAGGAAGATGTTGCCGCCTTTTTCCTGTGATAGAGAAATTGTATATTAATTCGTCTAGACCRAAGACATAAATATTTGATTTTCATGGAGTCACCGTATTAACAAAAAGTATGCAGAGTTCACTTTTGTTTCATTAGTTGAAATAAGCTAAGGCAGTTTTAGTTCATAAACACAGTTTTTGATTCTATTGGCACAGCTTTAAGATATATTTAAAATCTTGTTACTTGAGGTCTGTAAACAAAACATAGTTCTTTTATCTAATTTATGTTGTCAAGAGCAAAGTAATTTACATAAGAGGTTTGATAGACTATCAGGAACAGCTATACTTCCAAAGAGAAAAGCCTATTAGATCTTAATCCATCTGATAAGCATATTACTTCCACCAAAGCCAAACTGCTTTCCTATTCTGTATAAATAATTCCATTTAGTGTAATTGATGATTTTACAGCAGGAACGAAGATAGATATTGTTGGAGAAGAATCAGCCTATTAGTCATGTTTTGGAGGTTGTTCTGGAGAAGACGGATTTCGATAAGCTCAAGCTAGTCTGAGCGATTTGCAGAGCAGATCACTAGCCACGTTGTCATTGTGCAGCTTCTGTTCGCTCTCAAATATCAGCTGAGCTATTGTAGTTCAGTACAAGATAATAGCAGTAGCTGCATGCAGAAACCAACTTCAAAGTGATGTAGCGAGGTATCATCATGTCTTGGTCTGGAACTGTATTACGCCTTTGGAAATTGTTAGGCAATCAATGCAGAGAAGCTGCAAAAGGCAAGGTTCCTTTTGTTTCTGCAAAGGCATGATTTATAGGTACTGCAGAGTCCAGAACATGTCAGGAATATTTGGTCCCTGGTCTGTGGATACTTGGTGAGTACCAGCAGCCGGCTGCTCACCCGTGGTCAGGCGGGATGCCTCAACAGTGTTTTGAGAAGAGTTGTCCAGGACAKATGTGAGTTGAAATGGCCTTGCTGCAGTGCAGCAAAACTTATTCTGTGTAATTTTTTTTAGTGTAATGAAAAGGTTAGCGTGAAACTACTTTGTCYATCTGTTTTGTCTTGCTCTTTCCTTCTTGTCCCTGCTTTTTTTTTTTCCTGCCTGTGTATTACTTTTTTTCCTAGCTGCATGATTACACATTTGCCTTTTGTTTATCGCATTCCCGCAGCAAATGGAATCACACACTTCTCGGTGAAATGCGTTACTGCCAAAGAGCACGAAGCCGTGTTTGTGTGTGAGGACTTCTAAAGGTTCTGTTTAAAAGAGCAGGCTGTGTTTAAGCATAAGTATAATCCATGTGTGGTGACATTTCAAGGTTATGGAAATCCAGGACTGGTTTTCACACTCAATATTTAAACTACAGCAAKGGGAACAAGCATCTTTATCGTGGAGGGATGCTGCAGCAGGTTAATGCACCTTTAACAGAAAATAATTGGAAAGGGTAGTTTCTTCAGGGAATGCTAGCCACGTTTTTAATTGTAGTATAAATATGTCATTGCCTTTCTAATTCAGGTTACATGTGCATGGGAGGTTACAGGGTGCCGAAGGGCCCGCCATCATCATACGTTGCCCCTCAAAGCAGCYCTGAAATATAGATATAGCCCTGCCGACGTTGTAAAAGCTCTTTACTAACTCCCTCTAAGCAGATGAAGAATTACAATTTGATGCATAGTATTTCATTATAAAAGTAGGTTTTTTGTTTGCATAAACTCCAAATGGCTTCCRGAGCAGAATGAAAGTAGATGTAATAGTTCAAGACGACATACAKAAAGAAAAATAATATAATGTGGTTTAAGGGTTTGAAATAGGGTTTTTTTCTTTTTCATGGTAGTGCTGGGGGTTGTGCTGCCCACAGGCTAAGTAATGCGTGAGACTGATGTTTATATTTCAACTAGGTTCAGTTATTGGAAAGACATTGAATGAGCTTCCCCTGCAACTGTGGCAGCAGCTCAGACCCTTCTAATGAGGAAGGAGAAATACTCCCAAGTGACATCCGAAAATACTCATTTGAATGCTAACCAGRGGTTGTCTCATGAGCAGCCCATGGGCTGTTTGCAGAACATCTTGTCAAACCATTAGCAATGCCAAATGAAAAAAAAAAGAGCAAATTGTTCTCCTATTCCTAGGAGTGAGTTTGTCCCATGTCCCCCYGTACACAGCACGCTGCAGAACATGTTTTGCCATTTGAAGTCATGGCACACACTGAATTGTGACGAGCTGGGCTGTGGGTTATTCCCCAGCAGAGCACAGCCGAATTGCGGGGCTGGCTTCCCAGAGACCCTGGTTCATGCTCAAACCTGAACTGTAAAGGTGAATCTCGTTGCTGAATACATTCTACTCACCGCTCTGCTGTCTCTGAAATGCACTTCTTTATTTGTGTATTTTGTAAATGGAGCGAGTGAAACATCAGGTATGAAAAAGATGTACGAGTTCTGATCTTCAGCTAGTGAAATGGAAGTGAGGTTTGATGAATTGGTATCAGAGAAATGAAGGCACAGTCAAGACTGTTTTGGAGAGACTTTTTTTTATATTACAGACAAAACATGAAAATTCACCTTACAGAAATTGCTAAAGAAGAAGATAAAATTAATGTGTGTGTGCAGGGTGTTGTGCATAGTCTGTCCATTGTGTAGTCCCATTTAAGGCCAACCCTGGGTTTACTTGTTCCTTAGGTTTTGGACTGGGACTTTCAAGGAGAGTGGGTAAGTTTCCCTCGTCTACAGCCGAGCATGCAAATATAACAGTTCCAGTTACAGATGCAGCTGTGTACAGATATGCACATTTTTGTCACAAAATCCTTAAAACAAACTTCATGCAAAAATAAAGGGAAACCTGATGTTGTGTAGGTCGGTGTGTACCTGGCTGGTGGCATCCCATAGAGTTACAGTGACTTCTCCTTGACAGCCTTTTGTGCTCCACCCTGCAGGGAAGGGAAAACATGATAAAGTGAATCTGATAAGCAATCGTTATATGAGAACACATGGAAGAATTTGATTGGGGTGAATAGGGAATCAGAAATCAATTAATGACTGATTATTGTTTCTCCCGCAAACTTATTTCAGATTTTGGGAGCCAGGTTCAATGAGCTTACAATGTTAAAAATCAGGCAAGAATATGTATCGCTTAATTAGTCTTCACCTTTTGATATAGTCTTAAATACCTGAAGTAGAAACAGGAGAATAAATCGCACCTTTGCCATCCTGTGCCCATTTTCACTTTTTTTTTTTTTTTATTTTCAATCTCAATCATCTCTTCTTTCTAATTGTTTGTTAAAATGTGTGATATGGGTTTGGATGTGGATCTTTGTCCCTTTATACATGTGGTTGCTATGTTTAAGTGCTCATCTCTCCGTGTGAATCACAAAACGGTTCATTATCAGATTCCAAAAACACGTGTGACTTTATTATACAACCCATCATCATGTTGAGGAATTGTTAGTTAGTCCCACGAATTGCCTGGTCTTTCTGACTATTGTGGGAAGGACAAAAGTGAGAAGCTTGAATTGCAGCCAGGAGGAAGAGGCGAGCCGCGAGGCGAGGGTCGGGCGTGCTTAGGTGCTGAATGCCTTCCTGCAATTCAGGGTAAATTGAAAACATTCTGTACAGCTGAAGATGAGATCTTTTATACCCAGAGAAATGAATACAGTAAATTCTAAAGGGATTAATGACTCCAATGTGCTTATAAAGAAAGAAAGTAAAAGTGTTTACTTTTGAAAGTATGGGAACTTAGTAGTGTTAGCAGGGAAGTAGACTTCACCAGCGGAGCTCAATGGGAGCTGAGAACATGTAAATATTATCCAGCAGCTCTATAAACGAGGGAAGTTAAACATACCTTTGGAGATGGGTAATTGTTAAATACTCTAAACTGCTTTATGAAAACTGTGGAAGGTTTTTCTTTTAGGAAGGAAAATAGGGAGACTTCTTCGTAAAGTAGCCTAAAAGCAAGAACTGCAGTCTAATGTGCAACACTGTGCCCTTTATGTGGCCTAGAAAATCTTCTTTCGTATGACATGAGCCAAAATCTAACCCAGCAAAACCTTATTCTAAATAAGTATGTTTATGGCTGAACTGAGTAAGGTTTCAAGATTTTGAACTGTAAACGGTGTTGAGCACATAAGCAGAAACACGGATTCATTTTTATAGTATGTACAAATTTCGCCATATATAAAAAGCCAAAGCATTTGCTTGTGCTTACACATTTGGTGAGTTTTGAAATAAGCCTTTTGGCCATTTGGGGCCCTCAGCAAGGGGATGGTGCCCGTGTGCCCCCTGCCCCAAACTGCCTGCTCCCCGCTCTGCTTGCAGGGTCCCTGCATCCCGCCCCAGCGCTTGCAGAGTCGCAGAAGTTGCATTAAGAGTGCCCGGGCATATTCAGGGCTACCTAGTCATAAATTGTGCTTGCTTCTGAGATTTCTACCAGGAGCAAAACTAGATCCTCATTCTAAATATCTTTAAAAGTTTGGTGTTGCAATCTTTTTTGTGGGTTTTGTGATGCCATGTTGGTTATCGCTGCTGCTGTATGTGCAAATACTGAAGCAAAACATAACTATTACTGTTGCTCATCAAGACCAACTGTAAATATGGAAACATTTATGTAGTGTACAGCATAAAAGCAACTAAATTCTAAAATGAAATGGTTTTGGTTCATTGTGAAAACAGAGGAGAAATGGGCATATTTACAAAGGACACATAACATCCTCCTTTACTTGTCAGCGGTAGGACGTGGGTGAATGAGTCTGTTCCCAGCCTCGGTGAATTATGGTGAACTAGTGATAGGGTGAAGGTGATTCTTTCTTTCGGTGCCCCATTGCTGGTCAAGCCCACCTGAGACACAGTCTCCAGGCCCGGATGTGCCTCAGCAAAGCGTTCAGACGTATTTTCAAGAATTACCGTGTGCTAGCAAAGCCCAAAGAATAGGCTGTGCAGCTGAATACTGCTTGTCCACTGCAAATGCGAGATAATTCATGTTAGCTTAACCCCATTTAACTGCAGAACACTTTTTATAGTTACCCAGCTTTTACCACAAGTTACAAATATGAACAGGCACAATAAAATAGCTCGGTAGACCCTCGCTTGTGCGTTTGGCTGTGCTGACTTACCCGTGTGCCTAAGTCTTCATTGCACAGATTTAGACATGGGTTTATCTGGCTGCAAACACCCAGCACTTAGGCATCAAGTCTGATTTTCTCTCAAAAATTTTGGACTGCAGCCTTTGAAAGGGGACAATCAGACCTATCAATTACTTGATAAAGATAATAGCCTTTTTGGGATAGGGATAATAATGAAAGTAATTACTAATGGGGTTTTGGCAGATTAAATGGACTCTCCAGATGACGTGAGATACAGTTCTTCCCTGTGTCAGTATGCGTAGTGAAATATTTGGATGTTTTTTTCAACGATATCTGTCAGGCTCTCCTTTTTATTTTCCGTGTAGCCATTCACCTCAAGCAGTCCATGAATWAGAAAGAAAGAAAAAAAATTAGTATCTAATTTAAAAGGCTGGACTATATTCTTGCAGTGTCCTCAGAGTTTTGATAGCACCTTTAAGGCTGAACTCCTCTTACTTAATAAATTCTGGATGTAAAACTTCACTTACTTACATCATATTAAAAAAAGTTTGGAACATTAACTTTAAGGAGAGTCACTTCTACAAGCTCATTTTTCACTAACTTTCCTTGCTGTAGAAACATACATTACATAAGTGTGGAAATGAAAGTTTTTGCCCGGTGGCAACGGGATATTACTTTTCCTACTCTAACTTCAGAAGTGAGCTATAATGTGGGGAAAAATGAATATCAATGTCACAGGACAGCCAAAATAGTACTGAAGTGCTTTTTTAGCACTACATTTCTGACACACGCTTTGATACAAGGAAGCCAGCACCTTAGCCGTGCACATGGGGTTGTGCCCTGTTGATCTTAAGCGCGGTTGCTCATCAGCTATGAGCACTTACAATAAGGCTTTCTGTTCAGTGGGGTGACACCGCCAGAAATGGGGTGTGCTGGAGTGCTCACCTCTATTAGGGATGTAAGGGTTATTCTGCTAAAGGCCATTGGAGAAAGAAGAGTGATGATTTTTGTGTGCTCAAAAGGAGCATGGATACGAGGGAAAGCTCTGTTAAATGCACTGACATTATTGTATTTACAGCAGTGCATGTGATATTTAAGCTATGAGTTCACTTCGCATATTAAGTGTGTTCATGTGACGTTTTTTGCCTTCTGTTCTTTACGAATGCACTTGAATGAGGATAACACTGAGCCCCATCAAGAGCATGGAGAAGCCCTGCACCTCTTGCAGCGTTCACGGCTGAGCTGGGCCGCCTGGGGCCCCTGTGTGTTGCTGCTCCCTTCTTTTCTCTGCGTTGCATTTTGCAGTAAATACCCTTTGGCCGGGCTGGACTGGAGCAGCGGTGACATCGGTTTGAGCTGTGYTCAGTTGGCCACGGGCAGCTCCAGAGTGGCTTTCAGGGACACGTTGCCCCAGGCCACGATTTGGCTGTGCTGGCAGAGCCGTGTCCCACCGATGGCTTAAATCCCTCTGGGCTGCCAGAGCAGGGCCAAGAGGATGCAGCACTGAGCGAGTCCTGACCCAGGTTTTTAATGATGCTTCCCTTCATTACACATTGCATTTCTTCTTGACTTACGCCCCATGGTGTATGTTATATTGATCTCTTTTCTTGACTTCTCTGACCATATAGTGATTTGTCTTCTCTTGCTTTCCCAACCACTCGCAGAGCATGTCATTATTAGCTCCTTGTCTCCCCTTTTTTTCTTTTCATGTTGCTGTCCTTCCTTTTTTCTCTTACTGTTGTCTCATTCAATAACTCTCTCTCTTCCCAGTGGCCTGACTTGCCAAATACAACATGATAGAACAACCCTTTCGCAATATGTAGTGATGTAATTAATTTATTCTGTTTCTCAACGAACTTGAGTAAGCTACTTTTTATACAAAATTGATTTTTCTCTTTATGGTGACTGATGCTAGTCTCATCTTTTCCCAGTTTTAACATTTACATGTACATCAGGGAGTATTTAATAAAAAAGGTTTTTCCCCATTTTCAATGAATATTTTAAGAGATTGCAGCATCCATATTTCCTCTTGAGAGATTTGCATAAAATCTCACTGAAGCTACCGTATACTTTCATCAAATTTTGGAGAACACTTCATTGCCCAACAAAATATATGTGGTGCATTATAYGGTAGTTCTAGGATATTACCACCTGAAAATGCAGCCCATAACACATAAACTGTATCTCCAGTCAACCTTACCCAGCCACCTCCTTGTCCGTCAGCTCATCTGTCCAGAAAATGTTCAGCCAAGTTCCCACTGAGATCAGCRACAAAGTTCTAGACTACCTCAGATCACTTTGAATTAACAGCATAATGAATTTAATTAAAATCTATTAATGTTGCATTGGGCTTTTAGCCGTGATTTTAAGAAATCATGGGGGAATCAAACTCCCAAAATTTCTCAAAGTATGTCTCAGAGAAGTTTGAAAATGTAATGAAAAGTAATTAGAAGTGCAAACAGAAAATGCAGTGGTGTTAACACTGCTGAGATAGACCATTGGCTTAAGGAATCGAGAMTATTACACATCTGATGTGAAATTTCCTTTGCCAAGTTTCAGGTATCCAAGGAGAGAGATGTTTTAGCACATCCCACAGTAGGCATTTGACTTGGGCAGGATGAATCACTTGTCGGTGACTGCTTTCTATTTTTGTTGGCTATGGAGTTAACCTGAGCACCTCRCTGAGATCCTGCACCTAATGCTTAYGTGACTCATGTTTTATGAAGGTAATCTGGTTCTGATTTTGAAAGGGCAAGAGCACAGGGAACAAAATGTAACTTCCAGACTAAGGGSAAAATGCCATCTGAGTTTTTTGAACTGCGAGTATCTTATTCCTTACTCAGGTAAAGAGAAAAGTATAAGAAAGTATTAAACAGCCTGACTTGATGCTGATTTCTAAGCTGAAATTTCGCAGTTGTCATTAAAATGCCGATGTCCTCTCTGCTCTGTGCATTCAGGTTGATTTATGGTGCTAAGGTTTTTGTTTCAAATGGTCCTCAATTTTCAGATCGTTATCTTCGCCAAATTTTTGCAATCTTCCGTGCTATTTGAGTGTTTTGTTTTACCTCATTATGGACACGCAGAAAAGCCAAATCCTGATCCAGGCTGCTTTGAAGTTTCAGAGTGGTTTTGCCTGTGACTTTACTTTGATCACACAGGTTCTGTGATTTCAAAAGATTAAGAGATTTAGATTTACGAGGTGCRATTTGTCAGCTTGCATTCAATGGGTTTTTTTGAAAATCGCAGAGGTGGCTACTGTTGGCCATTTATGCCACTTGGGAATATCATATATGAGCTTCCTTGGATATGAATTCCGGACTAAATAGTTCACACCTGATACTGGAAGAAGACTACAGCTTGTAACGAACCAGTCCCTTCACTGTGAACCATCAATGGGCAGCACTGAGAAACGAGTTACGGTATTGCCAGTTGTAGTCTGAGAGCTCAGGAGAAGCAAACTGAGAGCGGTTATATGAATATTATGATCCAGGAACTCCGGTATCTACTAGGTGCATCCATATCGATAAGTGGTTATTATTCTGTTCTAGCTGGCTGACATTTATGGTTTTCAGGATTTAGACTGGGGTTTTCAGTTCAGTTAAATCAGATGTCTGCAAATAAGCATCTGTTATGTTTAAGTTTCCCAGAGCCTTTCTTTCAAACCTGTTATTTTCTCTGAATCAAATGCTTAGTTCAGCAGAGCCTGAAAATTAAAACAAACTCCAAATGGTCTCCACAGGATATTTTGGGAAAAAAATCTCTTTGAAAAGATAAGAACAAACTATGACTGGGATAAAATGCATGTACCAATATTTATTATTTATCCCAAGCTTTCTAAAAAATCATTAATAGAAGAATGTACTTATGGTCTGCTAAATTATACTGTAGAGGTCTTGAGTTTTAGTTTAGGTTCTTTGGTAGTCAGGAGGCTAAGTGGTGTGAGGGAAGACCATGCTGTCGTGCTTTCCCATCTCCAGATTTCTTGCACACTGGGCTGGGGCTCCCGTCTGCTGCAGGTGGGTGATGTCTGGGTGGGGGGTGTCCATCGGGCTGCCTCTGCCTCACCTCGCTGGCCCCAGGTGCCATGGGCTCTCGGCCGTGCCAGGGGGACCGTCCCTGCTTGCTGGAGCATCCCGTCTTGGTATATTCAAGGATGGTCTTGAAAAAGATGCTCTAGTCTTTCTGTCTCAGTTCTCTCTCGTATTGATTCAACTGGGAACTGGGAAAAAAATAGTCTGTGGTGATGCTAAAAAAAATCAAATGGACCTTTAATAAAACTCCTTGGAGGCACTCTTTCACCCCATGCAGATGTTGGATTACCTGTAATACCATACATAAGAGAACCTGAAAGTTTCTTAATATTTTGAAGGGTTTCTAGAAGAGGATAGAGGTAGAGATATTTTCACTGAAGAATGACATTTAATGATGCAAGACATTAGGGTCTCTGATAGTGACAGAACAAAGCAAAAACCTAAACCAGCTGGAGAGTTTGTGAAAAATATCGTTTTATAGCAGCATCACTGGCACAGGATTTCCAGGGCCTCACATACCAAATTTACAGTGCAGACTTCAGTAATTATTACCACAGATTTGAGCTATATCTCTCCCCTGAGCTTATTYAGTTAAAAATTTTATTTTAGTCACATTTTTACCTTCGCATTAGATGGAATCCGAACTGATGGCCGATGAGAGCAATCCCGGCAGGTTCATTGAGTTGTGGACACTCAGTCACTGTTTTAGATAGTTTTTAATATAATGTATTTAAAATTTATTTAGTTTTGTTTTGAAATCTATTTGCATTTATTTATTTAGCATTTTAGAGGTCGATGGGGGTTGTTCGTATGAGAAGCCGATCAGGAAAGAAGCAATGTGATATCACCATGCAAATAATCAATAGTAGTCACAGTATTAGCAGAGTCTATTGAATTGTATTCAAGGGCCTTCTCTAACTGTCTCTGCAAACTGAATTAGCAACATGGTTTCACTAACTTTTTTTTTTTTAATGGCAGCTGCCTACCCAATTATATATATTCATTAGCTCTGGTATGATTTCATTAACCGATGTACATTAAGTGCCTATTAAGCAACTTGTGCTTATGTTCCTRGACAAGCAATGATGCATCTTCTGGTGAGCGTACTTATTAGCTCATTGGTCTGGATAAACTGGTTTTTATTTATATTTTCAATTTGTCACTATTCGTGAACTGTACCAGCTGAGGGATGAATGTAAAAAGGTAATTAAGCTGGTTAGGTTTAATTATTTTCTGTTTCAACTGTCTCTCAGAACCACAAGCCTGGCCAACCAGGCAAATGAGCACTAATGAATGAAGCCACGTGATTAAAACATCTGTCACTGTCCTACCGGGTCGATTGAAAGCTTGGATTGGCTGCACGCTCCGAGTGTGATGATTGCTATGGAAAGCCAAATAAGCCAGAGTTAATGTTCTCCTAATCCTTCGCCTGTTGAGTTGACAGTGATGGGTAGCAAACATGCACCAATGAGCAGTAATGAAGTCACTTTTAGATTGGTTCAGCACAGGTTTTTCAGGCTAATTAGGCAGACAAAAATGTTAATTTAATCAAAGGAACGTGTATTCTTTAAAGAAGGTGTGTAAGATAACTGAAGTAGAGAATTARCTCAGTCAAGAGGTAGACTATAGCTCCTAACTAAATTGTCCAGATTATAAAAAGAATGATGTATATGTGTACAATTTCTTTCTTTTTTTTTTTAAAAAAAAGAAAGTACATACAAATCCATGCTTTTGTCTCTGAGAGAGWTTTACATCAGGAATCAAAACCGTCTCTCTGTGGTCATGTATATTAGCTGGAGGGGTTTAGGACTCAGAGAAAGAAAGCAGAGAGTGAACGAGATGTTCGTTCTGCATTCCAGATGGGATAAACCACTTTACCACACTACCAAGCTCATTAGCTTCTTACTTCACGGGGCTTTATGTAGCAGCAGTGTAGCATGGCTGTGTTTGTCTGATTTTGCTTGGTCTTCCTTGGGACATGACTAATGTGCAAGTCACAAATGGAACAATTTTGTTTGTACTATAACCCTGATGAAGATGGGTTGAGTGTTCTTTGGGGGCAGATCAGGAAAAAGCAAAAAGTAAAGATTTTCAACCGTTAAGAAGTAAAATACAGTGCAGAGTGTCTTACCTTATGTGATGTATCTCATCTAAATCCAATAAAAAGGAAAGATGGCTTGCTAAGATTGCTTGGCTACTGCAGTACAGAAAATAATTAAAACATTGTATTAGAGTTTTGTAATAATTTTAACCTTCCCCCACCCCACGCATAATTTAATTTGGGATTTTTACAAGAAATGTGAATGACGGTTTATGTTAGGAGATTTAGACCTTTTTGGTGCATTCTGAATACGGCCCTTATCCTGAAACCCACTGTCTACCTTAAGCTCTCTCCATCCCACCATGCAGAGAAGCTGATGCTGATTGATGCAGCATTTCCCAGAACATGATAGTGTACAAAGACACATGGTGACCCATGAGAAAAACATCTGGGAACAACGGACATAGATGCAGTCTCAGTGTTTCACATAGCCAGTTCTGAGAAATTGGCCAGAGCAAATATTATTTATATATTTAAAACATAAATATTTTAAATAATTATATCTAATTAACTGTGTAGTGCTTTAGATGAAAGAATAATTATCACCTATTGCTATGGTAGGGTATATTTATGGTATTTCTTTTAATGGCTGGGAGTCTTTTGTCTTATTCCTTCTGGGAGGATGGAGAGTGTTCAGTGGGTGTTATGGGTCAATTATATATTTCTATATAGAACGTCCAGTTGGTTTTTTGAGAAGATGGCTGGAGGGAAGGAATATTGGCATGTGCTGGCATACATGGATTAATTTGCTTTATGACATAATTTTCAGTGTAGTGGTTAATGGGACTATTTTAATTCTTTTAATGTTTGTTGCGTTGTGAAGCAAAGTTAACAATTATCCTTTTTATTGTTTGTTTGTTTGTTTAGTCCATGGTTTCTGGGATGGGTCTTGTAGGGCAGCAGATGGTAGAAAGGAGATTGAGGTAGAAATTAAGGTTTCTTGTTATAACTAACAGTTTTTATGGTTTATAATAGAGGCTTCATTTCTGTGGTTAAACAGTGTAAACAGTTTTCATTAGCATCTAAATTTAACATAATTTTCAGGAACATGCGAGTTCTGGTAACTGAAGATGATGATTGATATTGACCTAACAATGAAGGAAGAAACAATTAAAATGCTGAAAGTTAAATTTGGGAGAGAGAGATGAAGATGAAGCTCTTTAATTTGGGGTAAATGAATCAGCAGCATGCGTGACTTTGTTTGGAAACGTAAAAAAATTTTTTAAATGCTTATGAATAAATTATCATGCAGTTGTAGCATAAGGTGTTAACAGAGCCCATGTAATTGGGACAAAGCTGTCCTGGAGAGATGTCTGAAGGAATCCAAACTGGGTTCTTGCTTCATATAGTGACATATATAGATGTTTCGAACTGATCATGGCATGTGGTCCTTTTGTCTGATTAAGCTCAGCCATTTTATGAGGGCCTGGTTTTCAGACAGTGGGTATTAGTCTGTTCTAAAAAATCCAGATCCTCTGGATTTTTTGGGGTTTGCAGCCTCCACATTTGAAGTGCCAAGTCCTAGTCATCTTTGAAAATCTTTTCAGACTAATGAGAAACCTATCATTTTGAGAAAGGAAATATTAACTAGTTGCTTGAGTTTTAGCTAAAGGCGCCTAATTAATTTTGTAAATTTGGCTCTAGCTCCTAATGCTTTGCAGGTTGATCTACACGCCGTATGTTGCATGTGGGAGCTGAATCTGTGGTATTGGGACCACTCCCAGYGTCTCACTTGGGGGAACTTAATGACAATTTTTTCCCATAGGAACTGCACAGAGAGGTCTTCTACACTGGGGGGGAAGATGGGTACTGCATGGCTTTTGGACTCTGACAGAGGGGATTGGTTTTTCCTTTATTTTTTAGGGGATCGGAGACATTGAAAAGATTTTCAGAAGGCAGGTGTCATTTAGCACCTGCTTCCCAAGGTGCTGTCATGGAGCGGAGAGGGTGCTYGGTGGCCATGTACATCTTGGGAATTTTTCGCTTCTATTATGCTGATATTAGAGATTGGCAAGAGCTGATCCTGATAGGAGTCTTGTGTGAAATTCACCGCAAGTTGCTATTGCTTTTTGGCTGCTTTAATAGTGCTAACCATATGCTATGCAGCTCAGCACAGCCCTGTTGCGACCTCTCCTTGGCTTGGCTTTTCCGCTTGGCATCGGAGCTGCCATAATTCATTACTGTACTGAGGAGGAGGGAGGGGGGAAGAAAATATGTTGGCTTAAAGGGAGTCCTAGGATCAATGGCATCGGGAAGTCAGCGAGTGTAAGGGATAAAACATGAGCTCGATGATTGATGCTCATCCCAGCTCTCCAAATCAGGACTTCTCCAGCCCCTGGAGCTCAGTGCCGCGGCTCTGCGTGCTGTGCTCGCTGTGTAGCGRTGCCCTGCAAGGGAGGCAGAGGAACGAGTAGGGGCTGGAGTCCATTCTGCAGCGTGCAGGATCGTACCTCCAGCCTGAGTGTCTTCATCCCGTTGCTGTAGCTCTGCCCCACTTCTCTACAGCGTTCTGCAGTGCGGCGCAGGGAAAGGAAGGGCCGTGTATTGCTTGTGATTTCTGTCGCTCCAGGGAGTGTAAGCAGCTAGTTAATTTTTGTGTGGTTTAATGAGTGTTAACAGAGCAACTGCTCTTCATAAACAAAGAAATCTGCCACTGCTGTTATATRTGTTTTATTTAAAATATATTCCTAGCAAAACTGCCTATTCTAACGCTTCCTTTATCCTTCACTTGTTTTCCTTCTGTTTCTTCCATTCCCGTTGCCCATCAGCCAACCATTGCCATGCAGAGGTGCATTCAGAGCCGATAGTGCCATCTCTGACTATTTCCCAGTAACACCACGGTGGTTTTCTTTCTAGGATTGACAAGTACCATATTTAGGAGCCCTTCAAGTTGCTCTGTCAGAAGTCAGGTAGTTTTCCACACATAAACATCCAAAATCCAGTTTCATTTTTTTAGAAGTTTAGGACTTTAACAAGTTTGCAAAATGTATAAAGCTTTCCTCTTGGCGTGGACTAAAGAATACTAGGAGCAATGGTGTTTACGCTATCTTTGCCTTATTGATGGTATGATAAAATTCTTCTCTGGAGCAAAGAGCATTTCACCGGGTGGTTGTTTGATGGGGAGCTGCTGGGATGGGCTTCCATCCTCACATTCCCAGCCCACATCAGGAGAAGCTTTAGAGTGCTGGTTGGATATAACAACTTTAAGAGCTCCCAATTATTCTTTGCTCATCTGATATAAGTGCCCAGGAGGGGCTCCAGTAGTTTCTGGAGGGTGTATCGAGTAGAAATATATTCAAATCGCATTCACTAGTTTTAAAAACATTTATTGCTACAGCTTTATCTTCGGTCTTAGCTCTGACTAATTCTTTTTTTCTTACATTTAATGTGGGGGTTATGTTAAATTAAAAACAAAATTACATTTGTTCTCTTTTTGAAAAGTTGCACTCTAAGGTCGTTGCCTTAACTTCTGTCCTCTTTTTAAATACTGTGAAGGTATTGATCACATTAATTCTTTTAAATACATTTCAATGTTGCAGAGGGATGCCAGCCTATTACTCATTCGCTGGTGTGCTTTACTATTAAAAAGCTTTAGTTTCTTGCTGTGATGACTGTCTGACATCTTTGTCAATTGTTCCTAGCTATTGTTTATCAGAATTGCTGTAGTTTGTGAAAAGAAAGGCTTTGGCCATGCTGTCTTTCTGTTAGCAGGAGCCAAAAAATCAAAACATATGAAATGGTAAGGTACCTTTTTAAWATTTCTACAAAAAGACTGTGGAAAAATCTTAAAAACGTTTGAAAATTAAGAGAAAGAATGCTAAAACTTACAAAACATCTGCCATTGTATGAGTGTCATTCTGAGATAATCAGGCCAAATATATGCTGTTCTTCCCATTTAAACTAATGGGTTATAGAAAAAAAATAATGGCAGGAAACATCTTTGGCCAAGTACGGTAATAATAATATTAATGCAAGTGTGCTTTATTGCAAGGAAGAAATGTTATCACTCCAATTATCTATATAGGACATTTGAAAAAATCCTAATAGGAAACAATTTAAGTGTAACTGTGAAGTTATTATTTCAAAGCTAGATGTAATCAGTTACCAACAATACGCGGTATGGCTTAATTAACAGTTGAGGTACATGAAATCTCCGAGGGGTCTGTCTGCACTAGTGTTTAGGGACATACTATAACTCAAGGTAATTGAATAGCAATTAACTTGAGTTAATGAACGTGCATTCTTGGGAAGACACACAATGGTTAATGGCTCAGCCCAGAATGAACCACAATTAAGCACACACCCGTTTGTTTTGCTGAACAAGCATCTACTGAATGTCCACACTAGAATATATAAGGCCGTTAGTTAACTTGAATTAATAGGCATTCATCTCTACTCCCATTCCAACCGAAAGACACTCTGTAGATAATTCTAGGACAGCTGTTGATGTTTCATGGCTAAGGCAATTAAAGATATTACCGCTATTAACCATGGCACAAGCTTTTGTTAACTACAGGCCTTTAAAACAATATGAGCAATAAACAGGAGTTTGAAGTCTATGAAGTGGAATTCATGTTACATTAGTGAACTAATTGAACTAATGTGGAGGCTGACTTTCATCAAAATTTGAGACAATACAGAGGAGAAAGCCTGTTTTAGCATCACCATGCACACRCTCCCTGTTTGCATGATGTCAGCTGCTTGTAGAGGTGAAAACTTGAACACACGCGGCCATTAACCAGTGAGTCAGGGTCTGCATTCGTCAGCTGAAAGAGAACCTGATTTTCAAATGTTTTCTGTTTGTTCAGAAAATAAAAGGCAGTTTTATGCCAGAATTCCTTGAGTGATTGTAGGGACAGATAAGATGTTTCTTGGAACTTGAAGAACACAAATATTTGAACACAGTCCCAAATACAGCTAGGAGCCAAAACATGGAGAGCTTACAAATTTAAGTGACTCCTTTTGAAAGATATATAGTGAGCTTAACAAGACACTAATAATGTACAAAGTCAATAGCCAGAGGAGAATTTAAAAAGCAAATCTATAAGTAAGTTGTTTGCGTTATCCAAAAGTTAAGTAAACAAAATTGTATTTTTTAGTTATTTAGGAATCCCTACCTTACTCTAACAAACAATAAATTATTTAGAAAAAAAAAAMAMCAGCATAAGATTCAGCAGAAAAAGGAATCATTAAAAATTAGTTGCTATGCAGGCAAAGCAATTACTTTTAACGGTATAGCAAAGCGGARTTCAGTTCATTCAGTGTAAATGAGAAACTGCGGCAAGATTCCTCTAAAACTTTGGTACACCCACAGACCCGACTTGTTTGTTCAGCTACGGCTGCATTTATTCTGCATAGAACTTTTTGAAGTAAAATGTAGTTTCACTGGAAAAGGACGGCATGTAATGAAACGGTGACAAGAGACCTGTGGGAAATGAAATAGCTGAAGGGTCRTATGGGTAAGTGTGTACGGCACGATGCAGTTTTGTGTAGGGAGCCATGAGGTCACTTACTTAGAGCTCAGTGAAGTGTTGCACTAACGGAGTTTTAGTGCTGCCGCTGCCAGCTCCTCCACCCCGGGTCTCTGTGTGGTGCCGGGCAGTGCCGTGCAGATGTACCCGTGTTGGATTTGGAGGAGCACGCTCCCTCGCCAAGGGTTGGCGTGGTCTGCAGGTGAGGTCTAGAGAAAAATGGAGGCTTTGGAGATGCTGAGCACTGTTGAGCTCAGTGCACACATTGGAGCAGCAGTGTCACCCTTCCCACCCATCGCCTGGCCCCAGTCCTCCCCCCAGTGCCCTTTGCCCAGGCCCTTGGGATGTGTCCTCTAAAATYGTCCTGGAGAGCCTGAGAGCCCTGTGCGGCCATGGGGCCGGTGTGCCTGTGGTCCATGAGAGGACCAGCTTGCGCATACGCCRTTCAACACCTCTACAAGAGCTTCTGTGGCCAATTCCAGCCAAGAGAGGTTTGGACTCTGATCATCTTGAGCCATGAATTACGGTGAGAAAAAAAAATATATTAGAAGAGGGTCCTCTTTCATGTCACAGTAAACAAAGCAGTTCATAGRTGACAAAGAGTTTTGCTGAAGGTGACTTGGGTCCTCTTTGGCACACCCTTAGTACTTTAAACTGTTCAAAATGGGCAAAGGTGGAGGCTCTGAACTAAATTCTGCGAATGCAATTAATGTGTTTCGTTTCAGTTACCTGCATGTCATTCAGGGAGCTGTCTTGGAAGAGACAAATTAATGACTATTAAGAATTTTATACCCTGCTATTTTCTCTATTTACTGATGTTACTTTCCATGGCTTCTCCAGAAATACTTAGTCTGATGTTTAACAAGCAAAGCTATTATTATCTTAACTTACGTAAGATTTTCTTCCCCCGTGATAGTGATTGAGAAGGGGAAAAAAAAACCCAAACCACAAATCTTTAGCAGGACTTTAACAAACTCATTGCACAGTTTCATAGTAGATGTGATATACCTGTATTGTAGAAGCAGTGCAGAGCTGTTGAGGAATAGAAAGAGGTGACCAATCTGAGACAAAACGAAAATGTTGAGATTAGAGGAATGCTGAATGAGGGATGGGTTTAAGTCAGATAGATTTTATTTTTGGCTTTCCATAGCTTTACTGTAAATTTCAATATTTCTGTTGAAATACTGGCCCTAGACACATCAGTAAGCTTTGAAAATACAGGTTGTTAATGACTTTGCAGCTGAATCCCAATTTTCTTTCTGTGTGGTTTTTTGCGTAGCAGAAATACTCCCTGTGTTTATATAATTAGTGTTTTAATGTTTGTTTTCCTTCAGTTGAGGCTGCCTTTTGAGATATTTCTTTAGTTCTTTCATCATTTCACAGAAATTAAAATTCTGCCTAAAATAACTCCAACTATCCTTAAGTTACCTACAAAGGATTTTCAGCTCCCAAACAGACCTTTTCAAGCTTATTCTTAAATAGGATCTTTAACGTTACAAAAACTTCCACTGCCTCTTCTTAAGAACTGTGGGTTTTTTCTTTTTTTTATTTTGGAAAGGATATTGTTGGCTGCTAGCAAATACTTAAATAGGCTTTCATTTAATAGAAATATCCTGTACTTAGGTGATGTCTTGTATTTTAACAAATTCTAGGACTTCTGACAAAGCTTTGCAACGTTTTGATCTGCAGCATTTTCTGCTTGCATTTGGTAACAAACATTGGAAATAAACATCATGACATAATCTTTAAGCATTTGAGGGATAAACATGGCTTTCTAAGGAATGTCTCCGGCAGCCTACAGAAGCTTGGAACACTAATTAAAAGTAAGAAATTTTTGTGAGACATTTCATAATTTAGAAATTGTTCGATTAAGCAGCAAAGATCCCATAGGAATGTCTTCTTGTGAGCTGGTCCCATTCCCCATGTTAGGAATTTTAGATATTTTTCAAGGATTTCCTAGAAATATGCAGTGTATTGCACTGATTGCCAAGACTGCTAAAGTCTTTAAGGCTCCACTAATAACTGAAAGGAAAAAAAMCCCTATTTTTTTAAATAAACCTTGAGTGAGAAAATAGCCATGATATGTAGCCATAGCTATAGCTATAAACTATGCGTTTCTTACAGCATCAACAGACTTGAAATAACTAATTAGAATAATAAACTATAACACTTGTATTAATACCTCTGCCTCGATGACAAGATCACTGACTGCACTTACTGTAGTTACTCTCATTAATAGTCTCATTCAAGGAAGATATTTATAGGTGCAGTATTTTACCCAGGTATATAAGGACTTCACAAGGTATCCGACAGCTGGCATTGAATAATACATTCAAAAGCRTATCACCAGTAATCCGTCTCAATTCCTTGTTTATTACCTTTGCAACTTTCTAACRGTTTTGTCAATAAGATATTGCTTCTAGCAGTGTGACTTTATTCTTACATTAATATCCCAAATTTATCATAAGGTTCTAAATTTCCTCCGGTCACCAAAATGTCCCATTGAGCCATTTAAGCTCCCTGAAACTACATTCTTTATCTGTAGCCTGGGAAAAATATTTCTTGCGCTGTATCCCTGAGTGTTTTGAGATTAAATTCACTAAAGTTGTCAAGTAGGTCAGCGATGAAAGCCAAAACAAGAGAGAGAAATCTTGTTTGGGATTTAGGTGGATGGGAAGGGGAGGAGGTAAACCGTGGTGCAGAGCTCCTACCCCGTCGTCACAGCCGTGTCCCAGGCGAAGCTGCTGGTGTGCATCCCTCAGAGAGGGAGAGAAATCTCGTGGCTTCAGGCAGTCTGAAGACAGGCTGTGGATGCTCCGCCAAAGGGAAATACAAATGTTTGCCTCGGCGTTTTTTGCTCTATGCTTTGTGTTCTTTTAAGGGATAAAAATTCCTTCTCGAGCATTTTTGGTCCCTAACCAAGTGCAGCGGTTAGCCATTATGTGTCATTATCCCCCGGTGGGTCTTCTTTTGGAAAGAAAAGTCTTATCCAGGCAGAAACAAGCACAGGCTGCCAAAATGGCCAAAAAGCTGTGAGAAAAGTCTCGGTTGCCCTCAGAGCCCTGTCTGGACCRTGTTGGAGAGCTGGGTGCCTCTTGCTGCCTCTGAGCCAGCCCGACTCTGCCTGCGAAAGGCTGCGTGGAGGAGCTTACCGGTACGCTTCCAACCAGCAGCGCTTGCTGATCAAAAACATTTCACTGGGTTCATTATTTTAACACTATTTTAACGTAGCCTGATCCTGTCTACCATCTCGCCACGTCTGCGACCTGCATGCACGCGTGCCCAGCGCCGGTCAGGGCTGCCCCGTGGGACTAGGCAGCCGCTCCCGGCGAGGGCTGCATCCTCCTCCTGCGACTTGTTTGTTTATGTTCTTGGAAAAGTTCCGGGGGATCATAACCAGGGGCTTCTGCCAAACCTYGCAGACACCCACTGGAGAATATAACGTGTTTATATTGACGGCATCACGTGCTCCGCTCGCCCTTGCTCGTTCCGCCAGGCTGGAGGGAGTGGGCATTGCTTCTTACTCTCACTGGTGGTGCAAAACTGCGCCCAGGAGCAGCTCACCTCCAAAATGCACGTGGCCTGGCAGAAGGTTCAAACGTGGTTCACAATAAAGGAAATCCAGATCTGAGACACTTAGTATTCATTTTAAAAGATTTCATTATTTAGATGATCTTGGTGCCGGTAAAAAAAAATAAAAAAGCTGAGGTGAGGTTACACACAGGAGATAAATAAATAAGTATGCAGATTATGAGTCACTTACTTAATTTGTTCCTGCTGGTGTCATGTTTTAGAAAGGAGCAGAAGAAGGAAGAAATGCTAATATCCCCAAATAAGGCCTGTTTCTGTAATGAAGTGACACACAGAGCTGTGTTCTCTAAAGGCCAAAGCGCAGTAGGAGCAATCACTTTCCTGTGACTTTAAGACTCTCTGTTTAAAAAAATATTAAAAAAAAAGGTACTGTGTTTTGCTCTGCTGTAGTTTGCTGATGCCAGTTGTGTATTTTTGCATGTGATTCTTGGCTATTTCACATAACCACCTGATTTTCACGCACATAATATTATGCCAAGAGAATCTCTTGGCGTCTGGCAAAAGTCCGCTATGACTCAGTGAGCACCCACTTAATAAATAATTTGATATTAAAAACACCCCACACATGGGTTCTGGATAGGAAAAAGGGCCATTTTGCCTTTATTTTCCTCAAAAAGTAAACAGTAGGAAAATTATCTCAGTGTTTTCCAGTTACTTTACAGCTCAAGAAGTATAAACTACCATGATGATAATTTTGGAAATTATATCGGGAAGCGCYGTCTTGCAGGATGCTTCTGGACTCGGGTTGATGACTAGCAAGCTCCTAGTTCCCTTGCTGTGTAATGATCATTATTTTTATTCTAGTGAACACTTCTAAATGTGCACTAAAAAGCTGTGAAGAAGACAGGGGGCATTAAGCATAATGCATCGTCTGGCAAGGAGGCAGAGGAATGCAAACCACAGCGAGAAGAGAGAGTATCTGAAGTCTGAATTGTTGGCATTTGAAAGTTGCTAAAATTAAGCTGTTGTTTCTTAGGAGCAGGATATATATATAGTTTCTTAGCTGCAGTACTGTGACACGACGAGGTGCTGGAGAGAAACCTTGGGAGCTCTTACTTTARCGCAGCTTTCTCGTGTGACTGTCGGTGGATGCCTGACTTTGTGCCTCAGTTTCCCCTTACAGGGTGTTCAGGTGTGTAAGCATGCACGCAGTATAGCGTGCGCCATGCACGGATGTGAGAGCATGTATAAGGTGTCTTAGATGGCTGTAAGTTAGTTCTGATGCTGAATACTTTGGGGCTGGGAGTTTGGGAAGGAGTAGATGATGATAAGTAGTTAAAACTGCTGCTTATCCTCTGGTCCCTCGTAGCTGCTCCTGGGCAGTCGCAGCCCGTCACGGAGCGTTAGGGCAAGCTGTGGAGGCTTGGTTGCTTTTGGCTCTGTGTCCGTGCCCCCCAAAAAGGTGCGGTGGGTGCGTGCCGGGGTTTCCTCCTCCTGCCACGACCCGCAGTGGCTGCGGCACCCTGCCTCAACGACTGCCACTGCAGCCTAACAGCCAAGGTGCTTTGCAAAAGCCCTTCGTTCCCTGCCTCTTTGCGCTGGGGCCAGACACCGGGTGGGTGTAAACTGGTGGAGCTATTTGAAATCMGTAGATGCGCTCCACAGATCTGATCTCATTCTTTGCCCACCATTTGCGGTGGCGAGGGACCCTAAACATACCCATATATTTTCCTCTATGAATAATTATTTGCTGGCAATTGTTCAAAAAGCAATAGAAGCAATATTCTTATTTCAGCCTCTCTGGGAGCAGCGCTTTCAGTTCTCTCATTTCTTTGCTGTCCCCAGAGCCTCCCTCGCTAACAACAATGCCATATACACACTGTAGATAAGTCTGGAAGACAGTTTAAATTATTTTTCAGTATATTCTGATAGTGGAAGAGCAAAATCATATATTTTTGTGACAAATACAGCTATAAAAATTCTGTGGTGGTTCCTTAGCCATGAGGGCAGCTTCTTAACAAGGGGACTATGGATTCATCTTAACACAGAGAATTTGATTTTAAAGCAAATTTCTTTTTACCTACCTGTGCAAATAAATTGAATGTGCCCAATCTCCTATCTCTTCTTGAAAGTATGAGTCTTGATTAAAAAAAAAATAAAAAAAATCATTAAAATAATCCCTGAAGCCGCTCTACATCAGTATAGATGGAATCACATTTTTGAAGTATATTTAATTTCATGATATCTGTTTATTGTTTTGCCTGGCAACCCATTTATTTTCTTTTTGAATCCTGTTGCACACTACTGAGGTCTAGGTTTATCCCAGTTATCTATAGGCATCCAGAAAAGATGCTGAAGTCACCTTGGAGGAGCTCCACAGCACTGGGAAGAAGCACTTCCAGGGAGTGATTTGGGTGCTAGGTGGACTCCGTAGCTATTTTCTCTCTCCCGACTGCAGAGGTAGCATGGGGTGATTATCTTCCAAATGCAGGCTCATCAGTTAAATGCCTAATATTAGCTGAGTCCAGGCTTAGAAGTGATTAACTGAGGTGCATTGAAAATATTCCTCCCCATCCACCATGTTTTCTCCTGGCTTTGGAAATAGAGGAGATAACAGTAGAGGAGAGTAAATGAAGCAACTGAAAATACAGGTTCGCATCGTGATTATCCTACCTTYGGAGGCTGATGTTGCTATAGCAGCGAGTATATAATGCAGGTACGGTGGTTTTTGAGAAGGTCAGTGCAACAGGAGCTTCCTCCAAGTATTCCCGTAGCCTGTAAATCACTCTGAGATGGAATCCTGAAACGTGCCTTATAGACGGGACTTCCGAGAGTGGCCACAGCCCTGCTCGGTCTCTCTCCACCTGTGCTTGTATTTTTGGTATCTTGAGTGTTGGCGTGGATCTTGAACAGGGSTTTGAAACCAGAGCGTGTTTGCGCAAGCCTTATTCCTTTGAACAGGCCTGGTATTAGTGCTCTAGTTAGTGCCGCTGAGTTGTTTTGGCATGTTCACATCAGGCAAAAATGACCCAATAATTGGCCCCATTTTCCAAGAGCTCACCTTCAGAAATGCCGCGTGAGACCTGGTACYTTCCTTTTCACACTGTCAGGCCTTAATCTGCCAGCTTCATTGCTGGTCGGGGGGAGTTGCTAAATACTGGATTAGTCAGAAAAGTCTTACTTCAGAGTGTAAGTACAGAACACAAAAGGGATCCACTAAGATAGTGAAAGGAAAAAAAAAATCTTCTTTCTGCCTGGAACATCTTCCAACAATATAAAGATGAGTGAGTTCAGTTCAGCTTTGGTGTAACGTGGAGGAGCGATGCCACAGAGGATGTTGTGTCCAAAATCTTTGTAGTTTTAAAAAAAGAAGTGTTTATTCTATCCTTCATTCCATGATTGACAGACTATTATAATTCAGGAGTATTA
Source organism: Oceanodroma leucorhoa (assembly GCA_030449065.1). Lineage (NCBI taxonomy): Eukaryota > Metazoa > Chordata > Aves > Procellariiformes > Oceanodroma > Oceanodroma leucorhoa. The sequence continues at coordinate 8,344,356 of JASVER010000039.1, read as the reverse complement.
GACCATAATTTATAAAACCTGTTTCTGCAACCCCTTGAACTGTACGGTGAATTTATGTGCTGATTTTATCATTGAATTGCTCCATTATGGGAGTACTTGTTCCTATGAGTACAAGAATCTTTTTTTTCCACTTCTGAGTGCGCACAGATTTCTGCAGGATGGGACTTTTCCCTTCTAGTTAGCATAATTATGGTAATGACCTAGACTAAAAAAGATGGAGAGTTCAAGGCACACATTTGGAATATATGTTGATGATAAGATGTGAAACCTTATTATTTGTGTTGGAGCAAAAAAGCGGAAAAACGCTCAAAAGAACATGGCTCATTTTATAACGCTTCAGTGCCAAAGTGCTCCATAACAGGGAGCTGGGAGGCGTGAAAGGCAAATTTTGATCTCTTCCCTGCCATACCAATGGAAAGGGAAATTATTACCCTAGAGAGGAATTCTGCATATGATGGTTGTGTTGTAGTAACAATGTTGGGATTCATAATCATTTCCCCAAAAGGTCTGCTAATCTTTTTTCCTTGCAAAAATGTACTCTCAGATGGGGTGGCTTATTTCATAGAAGTCCTGGTTTTGTTGTGCCACACATGATCATACTTCGAGTTAACTCACTAGCAGTTTGCTTTGAAAAGAAAGACCTCCTGCCCAAAGCAGTTACGRCAATATGCAGTAAATCTTGGCTGAGCTTTCTTCAAGCTCTGGCTGAACAACTTGTTTAGAAATTATTCCAGCACTAGTTTGGAACTGTTTCAAGGGATGGGATTTAGTTGCTTTGGTCAGTTGTAACTTATTTGAAACAGTAATTGGAAAACCACAGTTGATCCTGTTCTTCCTGCTTCTTAAGACTTTTCTCTTTTAACTTCCACTAAAGCCAATGCATAAGTTTCTTTTGCCTTGGTCAGTGTGGAAGGAACAGATAGAGGGGAAAGGCACTATGGGAACGTGCACACGGAAGACGTCCCTAATGCCATCGTGGCATGTGAGTCCGACAGGAATGAAGTCAGAATTTTCTCACTGCCATAACTGTGAGATGTCCTCTCGGTTCTTGTGCTCTCCTCATTGTATCCCCTCTTCTCATCTCTGCCTCTTTTTCTGCAGTCATACAGAGGAACTCACAAAAACAGGAGTTCCCACTGGAAAAGAAGGGCTCTGAGCTTTGCATAGGCTTGGTTTGGGCTGAATGGTCTGCAGGCCATTTCCTCCACTTATACGTAATTCCTTGGTAAGTTAGCAGCCACCTGGCTTTGCTGTAGCTATCACAAATGACTTCACACCTGTGGAAGGAACTRAAAGTGTCTACATAGCTCATACAAGTTTAACAGCAGCTTCTAGAGGTCATTTTCCAGTGGGTGACTCCCACAGCTGGTCTTTGCTCATTCAACTCCATGTCTCCCTGTGACAGATTACTGCAGCGCCAGAGATTATATAGAGGTGTCTTCTCACAGACTGTCACAAGCTTCTGGAGGGAGCCTTCTGCGAGTTAGCTGCTTGCTAGTCTTGCAATTTATAATGTTGTTTTAGTGCACCAATTTGCTGCAAAGATTTTAGCTGTGCTTCATCTGTGTCTCCCTCCTTCCCTGGAGAGGACATATATGCTGTCTCGCAGTGATGCAAGGCGCTTGGGGTCACCTTCTGTCACCCACTGGTGTCTCAGCACAGCTATCCTRTGCTGTGCCTATCACCTTTAGATGAAAACACTACCAGTAAGACATCTGGCAGGGACGTCTGAGGTCAAAAGCAGCCAGAAGAAGAGGGAGAAGGATGCCAGTTGTGGACACGAGACCTCRCAGTGCGATTCAAAGCATAAGCACGTATCTGTGCATTCAGGGATATGATAATACATGCTGTGTAACACTACATTGGCTTGGTTTTCTCTACTGTCCACACAACCTGAGTCTGTAGGTGAGGTCTCAAACCAAGGTCTTATGTCAGAGGTAGAAGCTGTCACACATTGTCTCCTTTCCCTGGAATGTCTGTCGCTCTGGACTGCTGTATAACCAGCTTTAACTTTATAGGACTGGTGCTGCTGGTGGGTGTTTAGGCTCTCCTGGCTTCTCTAGGAAAATACTGCTGCTGATCCACAGCTGGGATCTTCACTGAGATGACAAATTAACTGAAGAAAATGAGGAGAAGGAGAGAGGGCAGATCCTACTAGAGCAAGGCGGTGTTTGAGGCTGTGAAAAATTGACAATGATGTGTATCTGTACAGACCTTCCTTAAATCTGTGGAATCTGGAAACATTTAATGTCAAGTCAGAGGTAGGAGAACAGCACAGAAATCTTCCCAGCAGGGGAAGAAAAAAACAGGTCACTTGCATTTACGCCTTTTTTTTTTTTTCCTAACTTTGGATGTATTGAGCTGTGTAATAACTTGCACATATCTGGAAGCAATGCAGAGCACAGCAATCAATAATACAAGCAACGATAATCAGGTGTTTCAGCCATCTGACATGAGCAGTCTCCAAAGCTAATTCTCTCCCACAGGACATTTTGCCAAACAAAACTTCAGTTTATTCCTAGTAAAAAAGTAAATTCTTACCTGCCATGCAGAGACAAACCTTGCCAAGTTTTTCTCCTGGAAACTGAAAAGGGATGGAGGTGCAGGAAAAAGTATGGGGAAACACCCACTGGTGTGCCGGTGGTGGCCAGCAAACAGCTGGAGCTCTCTGTGTTTCCCATCACCGGAGTCCCTAAAATCCTTAAAGACCTCAATAAACAGCAKATTGGCCTTCTATGTTCAGAAATGCCAGGAGAACAGAGGAAGTGCAGAGGAGCATGAGCCTTCCTACTCATGCATCCCTATGCCTACCTACTCTTCAGTGGTTGTCGGATGCTGAAGCCTCCCTGAGGCCACAGGGTTAAAGAAACCTCAACAAACGCCAACATCCCAGTCAGTTTCTACAATTTTCTTAACACTGTCTTAATTCCTGTGAGGAGCAGGGAGTTGGACTTGATGATCCTTATGGGTTCCTTCCAACTTGAGGTATTCTATGATTCTGTGAAGGGCCACAGTGAATACGTGTTATCACCACTTTGGTTCTTGACTAGGTTAAGCTGTGGCACGAGCCCAGCCTGATCTAATAAAGGTGCCCGTGGATGGCAGACACCACTGAAAATTACCCCTGTTCCTATGTGTGAGCAGTCCGRACTGCTGCAGCCAATGCCACTTCCAAGTGTTTACCACAGCAATTACGTGTCTCTGGTTAGGTGGCTGTTTTTTCTTATTCTGTTAACTGAATCTTCCCACTACCAGCCATACAATTTAAAAAAAAAAAAATTAACGTAACCCACAATTGTTAAAAAGGAAAACAAAAAAAAGCTAGGATTTACCCACATGTGTAGCCACAGTGCTACCCACAAGGCAGAGAGGAGCTTTGATGATCACGTAGCAGCAATGCTGGGCTCTTCCCCTAATGCTAACACCATCATATGTAATCGGTTGTTAAACTGAGTTGCTTCTCAAGCTAATTAAAAAAAAAAAAAAAAATCCTTTCTCATTCAGCATCACCGAAATGAGATTTATGTTATTCAGGATTTTACCATTGCTCTCCCCTTTCAACACAGAGAAGTCAGCAACAGCACATAAATTTTTATGCCTGCACATTACAAGGCATTGTATAAAAAGAGAGGTGGTGTAGGTGGTAAAATTGATGTGAAAGTTTTCACCATGCCCTACCAACAAGCCAAGTAATTCAAAGCAGGTGGTAATGGAAAGTTCCCKACTCTGTGCCTCCTGTTTGGAGCTTGCCTCCTGGAAGCTCCCACAAAGCTGGTTTGTGCCTGCCCAATAAAGTCATTCACTCTCCGCTGAGGAGCCTGCTAATAAAAAGGGGAGAAACAAAGATTGTCGGATGTCAGTGTATCAAATAATCAATACTTTTTTTTTTTTTCCTTATTCACAAGCAATAGAGTGGCAGATAAGGGTATATACCAATCACAGACACAAAGTTTAATAAAACCTCATGGTCTCTGTCACTCTGGCCAGCTTTCTGCTACATTTTAAAGGTCACAGCCCATGAAATTTCATAGGAACCTTCATATATATTCACTGCAGCAGAGTATGACTTTTATTTGTTATTAAACCATATAATTTAGAGAGGATGAAGATGCTTTATCCAAAACAACATGCGAGGTAGTCTTTCATACAATGATTTCTCTCTAATGTATCTGTATTTTGGGATCTCTGTATAATTCTGCAAGCTGCTTATTTTTTTCTAATGGGGAATAATGAATATGATTTAATAATGATTGTACTATAAGAGGTTTTGTGGTTTAACCCCAGCCGGCAACTAAGCCCCACGCAGCCACTTGCTCACTCCCCCCACGATGGGATTGGGGAGAGAATCGGAAGGATAAAAGTGAGAGAACTCGTGGGTTGAGATAAAGACAGTTTAATAGGCAAAGCAAAAGCCGCGCGCACAGGCAAAGCAAAGCAAGGAATTCCTTCACTCCTTCCCATSGGCAGGCGGGTGTTCAGCCATCCCCAGGACAGCAGGGCTCCATCACGCGTAACGGTGACTTGGGAAGACAAACACCATCGCTCTGAAGGTCCCCCCCTTCCTCCTTCCCCCAGTTTATATGCTGAGCATGATGTCATATGGTACGGAATACCCCGTTGGCCAGCTGGGCTGGCTGTCCCGGCTATGCTGCCTCCCAGCCTCTTGTGCGCCTGGCAGAGCCTGGGAAGCTGAAAAGTCCTTGAGTAGTAGACTACCTAGCAACAACGAAAAACATTAGTGTGTTATCAACATTCTTCTTATACTACATCCAAAACATAGCACTATAGCAAGTACTAGAAAGARAATTAATTCTATCCCAGCCAAAACCAGGACAGAGGCCAGGATACTCATTAACTTTAAACTCAAATTACAACCTTTGCTTGTTTTTTGACCTGCTGACACAGACTGTCACTGCAAAAAGCTGTCATCTTTAATCATGAGAAACATGAGCAGCAGAGAGTTAATTGTGGTAAGAGTCGGTTCTGAGCATTGCATCCTGACCCCAAACACCAGGGAAGTCAAGAGGTAGTGTCTGGTGGGTGCAGCTTTTATTAGTTTTTGCAGCTGCTGGAGGAGAGAAAGGTGGGTGGGGATCGGAGGTTGAGAAGGATCAAAGGTTGAGAATAATAACATGGGGAAGTGTCTCTTTTTCTCCAAMCCAGTGGTTTTGTAAGAGAATACTGCTGCTTATATGATATAAATCAAATGTGTTCTTGATGTTTTGGTTGTAGTACATTGTCCCATAGGACTGATACCTCTTTCGGGATGCATAGGACCTGCTAGCTGTGAGCTAAATGTCCCATATGTGTGGTTTTCATATATAAAAATCCTGTGGGGGACACTTGGAAGACAGAGGGTGAAGGAGAGAAAGGAAGAGAAACCGTAAGAGAAGAGCGGAGTGGAATGCGGGATCTACATCACTAATCGGGATAGAATGTAGTTGTGAACCATCGAAATTGCTGGTTTGCCACAGCTTCGGTGGTGACTTGACAAGTCCCTTTATCCATTGGTCCATGTTACTGGTAAAGTATTGCCCCACTTCAGCTCAGGAGCAAGCCCTGGAAGCGGTCAGGATTGCGTATCCACAGAGGTGGTCATTCTTGCAGCTATATGTGGCATATACCAGCTCACATCACCTGCAACTTTTCTTAATGAAACCAGAGAAGAGCCTGCAATGTGAACACCCTCAGTGCTTGTAACCTTACTGAAATATCTATTTGGGGAAAAAATTTGTAGAGTTTTATTAGGAGCACAAARTGTGTGAGGGTCTGCAGATAGCTGTAATAATTCCTGCTCACTCAAATCACAAAGCATACCACTATCAAAATTTAATCTGGGCTCTTTGGAGCATAATCATATTTCACTCATTTTCTGTCATCCTTTTGCTTGAGATAAATGAACCCCTTCTGTGCCACCACCAACCCAGAATTCATAAGCCAGTATTTTACACCCGGGACAAGGAATGTAGCAACTGGCACTTTATGACCCATCTCTTATTCCCCTCCCTTCAACAATCAATAGCATTTTCAGCATATGTCTCTATTTAAATTTTACTTACAGCTTTCATTTCAAAAAAAATAAGATGACAGCAGTCATTTTATTGCCCAGCACTCCTAAGCCTGCCTTTGTTCGTAAGACACCACGCTCCGGCAAAAACGATCTTTACTTGGCAGGGTACACCCTGGGACCGAGACTTCTTGGAACGGGAGAACCTCTAGCAAGTGACCAGTGCCACTGCTGAGCCGTGCTATGGCTTTGGTTGTTACCCCTCCAAATTCATGCCTTTTGGCAATAGTTCATTCAAATCTGGTTTGGTTAGCCATTCACCTTTAGTGACAGTGATTTCCTCTTGCGGTGCTGGAGGTGCACGTGCAATGGGAGGAAGAGAAAGTAGACAGATGTGTTTTATTTTTTGCAGCTGGATTAGAAAAAATGCAAGACGTATATCCAAATGCATGTGGTTTTCCTGGATTTTCCCAGTCTTCTCTTGATCTTCTTAGGACTTCTACCCAAGTATATACCCCTTTCCTCTAAAATCCCTGAAACAGCTGTGAGTTAGATGCTGAGGTGGCTCTTCTGAGTTGGACTTCAGTGTTTAAGGACGTGCCTAGCAGCAATTGAGAAGGCGGCAGCCCAGTCCCTCTCGATGAGTCCCTAAATTGCATGATGAGATGCCATGGAGTCAGTATGGCATGTCCGTATTTATAGGTCAGTAATTCCTCCAAATTACTACTCCTGCCATCCTGTGGCCTGCATGACCCTTGGTTTCAGCGTCTCTCTCACTGTAACATGAATCCTGTTGCTTAAGTGCTGATGTGTTTGTCCCTCATTGCAATGTCCTCCCCACGCTGAGGTCAGGTATTGTAAGTTTTGTGATTATTGTATCCTGCCTTATCCTGGAGGCCCAAGGCATTATATAGCATCATACTCCTGCTTCTCTAGCCTGGAGAAATGGAAAAAAAAAAAAAATAAAAAAAAAACAGGTGGAAAGATTCCTTAAGGGGTATGTTTGAGGATTGTCGTGCCTGTTCTTGACTACCCAACTCTTGGTCATTTCCCAATCTTAAATTATACATGTGGAGACAAAGCTTTTGCTAGCGTCAGTCTCAAATCCTAGTGATGTCAGTCAAATTTATGCTAAAAGCTATTCTTCAGACCATCTTTTTCTCAGAAAAAAAACTCCAATTTACCTTAATCCTTGCAGACTTTGACAATCACCCTGAACCTTAGAAATAATACCTTGCATTTGATGTGTTTTTGATTATACATTTACCTTTGCAATTCCCTACMCACACCATGTTTCTTACACACACACACCCCTTTCTAAGCAATTATAGCCTTAATGAACCTAAATCCCTCATCTTAGTAAAAGTTACGAYTTTCACAAGTGAAGTATGGTTTGATCCAATTCTGCTCTGTGCCAATGTATCCGTATACCTGTCTTATTGCATAAAAACTGTAAGAAAAACTYGTGTAAAATTTTGACATATATTTTGTTTGCTATTATGGTTTGTCAGATGTTTCATTACATCTTGGACACACATAACTAAACAATTTCTAAAGAAAATGGAATATTTGCAGTCGTCTGCTGGAGGCCTGCAGCCAACACTTCAAGCCATTTCTCAAGAAGATTTTTGCCATGGAAGCGCAGGGAGCCGTGGGGCCTGGGGGAGCCTGGTGCAGGGCTGAGGAGAGGGTGAGGACTGATAGCTGCAACTATGAAATCCAAATGAGGAGAGGACAGAAATGCATGTTACATCAGTCACTTAATGCCTGGCCAATGGACTTTGCAATGGTTGTTTGAAGGGCAGGAGAATGACTCAGGAGACCCAAACATTCGGATATAGAAGTTCAGATTGCTGGGATGTGCTCGGGCTGTGCAAGGAGCAGAGCGAGGGCTCCGATYCCGAGCTGATCATTGTGGGAGAGAAAAGTCAGGAGTTAGCCCAARACAGGAGAACAGTCTGTTGGAAAGATATTCTTGTTGTGTCGTTGCTTCTCCCAGAGCAAATACTTGCATAAATGTATATTCCAATGAAGCTGTGTAGCATCTTAACAATATGGAAAGCRCAGGAAAGACTGTGAGACTTAAAACTAATCAACAGGTTTCCRCATCTTTTTGCTGTAAGGGCCGATAGCCATAAAGAAACCCCACCAAAGAGTCTGTGTTTTGCAGATTTCCCCAAATAAATAGGGGTCAAGTTCCCTACCACATTTTATTRCAATATTCCTACATAGCCAAACCTTATTCTGTCGGTTCAGTGAAATTAATCACAGATTCTCTATATGGAGTTCAGTATAATTAATCACATAGTCTTTATATCGATTTGCTATGAATGAGAAGGTATATTAATGTACAGGCAGCCGGTGAATATTACAGTGAATAGTTTCCTGTTAACACAGAGCATCGCTGTGTCTCTTTGAGTAGAAGTGACTAGCTTAAAAGAACATCTTTCATCTGTGTAAATGGTTTACTGGGGGGCATTGCAGATTGCTCTGAATAGAAATTTTTTTCACAGAAACAGAGCTAAAATGATAACACAAGTAATTGCATTCTCTAGTGCCTCCCAGTGCTTTACATGTTCTCCTCTATGGGGAAAAAAAAATCAGCTATTGGCAGCCTGGTGAATTTAGTAACTGTAACTAATGGGGTTGTTTCTTTTTGTCTGCGTTTTAGGATGGAATGGGGAACCTGAGAATCACGGAAAAGGGTCTAAAGCTCGAAGGAGATTCAGAATTCTTGAAACCTCTCTACGCCAAAGAAATCCGGTCAAGACCAGTAAGTTGTTGGGAAAGGAATAAGGGTGTTTCTGTAGCCCTAACTTTAAGAAACCACGAAGTGGCAGGGTGGCATGGTTATCAGATAAATTACTTTGGCCACTCTATACAAATGTAATTTGGAGAGTCAGACAGTGGGTGTCCTTTGGGTACCTCATCCGGATACTATATCCTCTGGGCAGTTACAAGGTTGGTTGCAACTGCCCAGAGGATATAGTTTGTAGTTAAAATGCTTCGAGGACCTCTGAAATTTCACATTGTCTTTTTGTCTCCTTTTGAGATAAATCATAAACAACCCTCAACTGAGAGACATAATGTTTCCAAGGTAGAAGGATGGCAGGCAGTTGTGAAATCCAGCTCGTGTTTAACTAGTTACTCCTTCTCTGCAGAGAGCAGAGAGGAGACGCCTTGGCACAAGGGCCTGATCTGTTGTTAGCTGGCACAATAAACCCATATTATGTGCTCAGTCCTATTTCATGTTGTGTTTTAAAATTATGTACAGTTAAAATTCAATGCTGTTAGGAGAGACTGCTTGACAAAAGTGGCAAGGATGTTAACAACTGAAAATGAGAAAGAACCCAAGTGTGATTGAAATAGCATTTTCATAGCAGCACTTCATTGACTGTCGGTGACTTTTGCTCTTTCTAATGCAATCCTGTTTGTCCTGAGCAGCTTTAAAATAACTGAAACGATTATAGAGAGTTTCCAGTATCCTTCTCAGAAGATGTCATTTATCTTGTTTCCTGATCCAAAGTGTTAATTTRAGTCAGATACCAACCTTCCCTTTTGATAACAATGGCAGATAGCTAATTACATAAAGTTAACATCCCTTTATCGCAGCATTTCAGTGGTCTTGTAGAAATTGAAACTTGTAGCATAATCAACACAACATCCAATACGATATCTGATTTAATTATTTAAGGTTGTAACCTCTGTAAGATGGCTAGGAATTGATTTGAACAAGCATAATCATTTACGAAGAAAAGTTAATGAGAAAACGTTCATACCTATAAATGTTTTCATTCCTGAATTAAAACAGAACTGCAGAACCTTACGTGTCATACACTTTGTAACGTAAAATCTGTGGAAAAGGTGCAGCACTTCGTTTGATAAATAGACTGACAAATTGCTACTTACATTTCTTTTTCTCTAGTTAGGTTGCTGGAAATAATATTTGATTACTGAGAGAACTGAGAATCACTTCTTGCTAGTGGGGAGTTTACTGTTTATGTATTATCATCTTGATCTGCATTTTAATATGGCAGGGGGGCCAAAAGGTGTCCCCTTCTTGAGGTTATGAAACTAGTTTCCATACCATTTTCCAGCAGGGATGCCCCAACTCACTAGGCTGTAGATCAGATCTTCTGGCTTGCAACTAGATCCTTCTCTGGCTAATGGCAAAAGTAATCCTGGAGTCAGGATAACGCAAAGAACACACGMT